>CABEEJ010002622.1:0-62576 GCA_901482245.1 Timema douglasi | reverse complement strand
TTTTTTTTAGCGCACCCCACCTACTGTGCCATTTTCATTGAAAAATAAAAATCTACTTGATCCGCTTTCACGTATTCATACGTCAGTAATTTTATCTGGAGCTCTCACTTTTTATATAGACCTATAATATCAATTAACTACCTATAAAATAACTAATGAAATTGTAAAATCGTCACCCGAGAATGAAAGTGTTCTATGTCCAATTTTTCACTTAGTTTGACCTTGTGTATAAAACCAATGTCACTAGAAGACAACTCGAGCTTGTATCTTCTTAAGCAATCATACAGTAGTCTCAATCTCACCGCATGTGAATCAAATACATTCTAAATAAACGTAGGCATAAAATATCTCAAATTTAACAATTTTGGAGATAGAACACTTGCATTCTCGGGTGACGAAATGTTAGGCGAAAAAAAAAAATTGCCCTTTCTAAAAATTCCTAACAATGAAAACTGAACTAGTTTAAAGCNTTAAAATGAAACTAGGAAATTGACTAGGCCTACTCAAAGTTTTTGGATCGCTTAACTCAAATAAAAACCGCCATAAACAAGTTGACCAATTGGTTATAATCGAAGAAAACAGGCGCAGTAGGATTATTAGTAATAAAATAGTTTGTATATCCTGATTTTCTTAAGAATAACTTTAGAAAGTTCCTTTTTCCTACTAGAATCAGTTATAAACGGCTGCAGAAAGCCAATAACAAGCAGACTAGTAAATTAACATCGATATGAAAGCTCTTTGAGATAAAGAAAACGGGTAATTTCTTAAAGTATTGTGTTTCATTTATCTGACTAACAGAAATATTCTTAGAAAACACCTATAGATTAAGGCTGTGTTTTAAATTAAACACTATTCAAAATATAAAATTACGAAAATGTGATTGTGTTTTATCAAATTTAATGAGTTTATTTCTACGTGTTTGTTAGGATTAAAAAAATGCCAACTATTGACAAGGTATCACGTGTGAGATTTCACCAAATTAAAAGTCATAAGCACTTAAAAGTCTATAAAGATACGGAGTTCCAGAACATGTAAGCACACACGAGGCTTATCGGAGATAAACATATATATATATATATATATATGTGTGTGCTATTTTGATACAAACGTCGAGTCTCTGCACTTTCTACAAGAGTTAAAAGGCTGCAAGCAAGTTCTAGTCTTTTCCATCAAGGCGACACTATTCCAAACACTTCTGCAGTCAAATCATCTTACTTCATTGCATAAATGAAGTAATATACACTGTTACAAAAACACTGAGAAAAGATTAACATCTTGGTCCACAAACGATCATAACAATCAATATAATATTTCAAAGATCTTGTTGGAAAATATATAAGTCTATATATACATATATATATATATATATGTCTATATATATATTTAATAGCTTAGAAACTATTGGTTTTATAAAATATATTTTAAATAAAAGGTTTCTACAATTTTACAATGACGAGTTTGGAAGGCTAAAATTTTGATTCAATTTCGTGCCAAAAATTAAACACGTTTTTCCAAGTGATATTTATTTCTATATTTAATTTGATTAAACCCACGTGATTGGCCTCGTGGTCTTGAGGCGCTACTCTATAAACAGACTCGCCTGCCAACGACCGGGAGATCGGAGTTAGATCTCGGTCAAGTGCACTTAGGTTGGTTTTTTCACTCTCCACGCAACTGGGGTACCTTTCCTCTAAATTCAACCTTCCTCATCCCCAACACATTAGTGTAATTAGTACATAGGCGTACAACCCGAACTAGTAAGAAGCAGTGCTAAAAAAAATAGAACGAGGACTAATTTGAGACATTTTAACACGTTTTTTCACGGCATTCGTACCCGTTCAGATTATACGCCTATATTAATAATTACGATAGTAGACTAAAATGATTAAGGTGGAAGTTTAAATTAAATGTAGCCACATTTGCGTGAAAACAAAATAGGAAAACAACTCTCAATTCACCCGACGGGATTTGAACCCCGATCTACACGTCACCAGCTATCCAGTCAAACACTATAGTGACACGATAGACTATGCAACCAACGATATCGGTAACATTTACTAAAACAAATTTTAATTAAAACTGTCATTTCCGTTTTAAGCTATAAATTATTAAATAAATCAAATAAAGCAACCTGATAAGGGGTTCACTATTTAAGTGAATTACCAAATTAAATGGCATTCTTACTTCCTGAATATATATATATATATATATGTGTTAAATTTAGTTATTTAAATATTATCCTCAGTTTTATTGAAAATATCGTCAACCACCGAGGATATGTGCTTCGTTTCACAGGGCTCCAAAATAAGGTTGCAATCATAAAATGGCTTTCAAAGACATGAGATAAAACTCATTTGATATTTAGTGGTTTGACGCAGAATAAATGTAAAGCTATAGTCAGCTTTACCTGTAAAGGAGAGGTTGGGGTTTGAGCCCCCGTTGAGAATGCCGAGGATGGCTTTTTTTAACTTCAAATCATTTCTCACTCCTCTGCCCGAAAATTTACGTAATTTTATATAAATTCTGCCTTCATCACAAAGGCGTAGAAAACGTATGTATGTATGTATGTATGTATATGTACTTATGCATTTATTTTGTATAGGGTGGGGGGGGGAATGGGAGTTATGGCTGCGAAGTTTCACGTAATCGTTGAATATTAAAAATAATAAGGCTTAATAGAATTTAAAACATTCTGAAAATTGAAAAATGACACCTGGACACGGGAATCGAACCATGGGCACGGGACGAATCCTAGATAGCTCAGTGGTAAGAGCATTGGCGTACTAATCTGAAGGTCCCGGGTTCGATTCCCGTATCCAGGTGTCATTTTCCAATTTTCAGAATATGATATCTATGAGGGACTATCCCCACTAAAATGCATTAACAATAGTTTCGGCTATTTGTTTCATTAATAATATTGTAAACGTTCTAGCAAAATTTGCAATCAAATTTGTGTGTTTGAATGTTGAATAATATACACAAAAAACGTAGGCCTGACCCATTTTAAGTTTGTATATGCATTGTACAAATGTGTGTGGAACTCTCACTTAAAGGAATCCAACCACTTTCCATGGGGGTAAGGGGTAAAACAAACTTTACACGAGTATCCAGAACCCCCCGCCCCAACGTTTTTAAACCCTTGTTTCTCCATTAGAGCTCAGGTGTTTGGTCAGACTAATAGAAAGAAACAGGGTCACGAGCTATGTGAACCATGTGAACCATGTGAACCATGTGACCGGTATTTCCATGGCAACTCTTTAGTTGGAGCAAGATCTGTCTCGAGCACGTGGGCAGGACGGGCTTTGTTGGACACCAGAACGCCGCGACACTGCAGCCAACGTTCAAGGTTGAACAAAACTGGGGCCCCCGCCACATTCGGCCCTCCAAATTACAAGAATGTAACACAGTATAAAACAATTTCTAACAAAGTAACTAATTTGGGATGGAAGGGGGAAGGGGGGGGGCGCGAGAAAAGGCCGATGTATTCGCAGTTTTAATGGGAAAATATTTTTTTGGCTAAAATAAATAAAGTATTGCTCCAGTACAACCACAAATTTTAATTTTCTTCGCATGTTGATATCAACAGTTGTTGAATATCCATCATGAGCATAGCGGCATTAGATGAGAAACCTTTTAAGTTTAGGGAAAAAGTTGGTCATTAAATTCCAGGGCACCCTTTGAAAGATTTTCAAGAAATTTTGAGGTCACCATGCGAAGAAAATTAAATTCTATATTTCTACTGGAGCGATATTTTATTTACTAAAATAATCTCCAATCGTATAGAATGACTAGTTGTTTAAGGAAGGCTATATCTTATGTTTATAAAACGAGATACTTTAATCTCAGCTCTGAAATAAGTTCACCTTAAAATGTTTTTAGAACAAAACATAAAATGCATGGTTTTTAAAACTTGAGAGATGTTGACATCCTTCCCTTCCATTTGTAAGAACAATATTTTGAAATAACAATAACACTTTGGATCAAGGCGGATATTAGAACGTTTGCAACTTCTCAAGTTGACTGCCCCCTGTTTCAAGTGTATTAAGGCTGTGTGCACAGTCGACAAATTGTCTAAACACTTTCTAGTCGACAATTTGTCCAATAAGTTTGAATGTAGAGGTGCGTATCCACTAATGTGTATCCGCGTATGGTGGCATCGTTGCCTATCATGTGATATCGTGTGATACGATACAGTGCAACACTGTCAGATGTATTTATTTATTTTTTCGTATCATCACCGCGTATCGATATTAAAATGGAGGACACGGGACCACGATACGTATCGAACTGGAGTGTTCGGTTCTAGCTATTCTGCTGCAATTAGCATATCTCTCTCTGCAAATATCAGAAGCCACTTACATTTTTATTCGGGCACACTCCAATTTCGGAATAGAGTATACCGGTCAACCAGTGAACATGAGTTTAGAGACAACTTGTAATCACATTCAACTACTAGCCTAACCCAGCCCAACCCAACATAACCCACTCCAGCACAACCTAACCCAGCCTAACCTCTATTTTCTATTTTGAACAAAGTCATTATAAATGTAATTTTAACTCCGCAGTTCGTATAAGGGTATTGCCAACCTTGGATGAATTGTCCCGCAATTCGTGTGCACCGTTTTATTCATTATTCCATTTTGAGAAGAAAAAAATAAACAAACAAACATCACAGCGTTGGTGGGTGTCAACAATGTATTCAAGTTTCTTGCCAGACTTTAATTTCCAGTCTGTCAGTACATTGTGTAAAAATGTCACTTGGATGCACCCAACTAATCCAGTTTTTGCTATATTCAATCGAGTCCAACATTTCTCAACAGGATATTACATACATGTTTCTATAAACCATATGGTCTCCTCGTTAATCCACTCCATTGGGCCTTAAATATGGTAATTACAATAAACGAAAAAAGCCGTATTACACAAAAAACAAATGTCCACCCCAGGTTTCCGCCGGCCGTCCTTGACAGGAATGAGTGTGCAACGCGGTGAACATATGCTGCAACCTACTGCCGTATCATTCCTTTGATGCGACAAAGGACCGATCGGGCCCGTTGCGTTGCGTATCTTTGTATCACATTTGACACGCCACTGTTACGCAACAAATGGCTACCCGTCTGAGTGTGTACTCAGGCAACGAGCGGCACGACCAAACTGTTCCAGCAGTTGCACAACATTGGGACCCCTAGGAAGCGCCCAGTGCAGACAAATGGAGCCGTGCACACCGGCGACAGTTCTAACGTCGCTCACTAGATTGTGCTGCGACAAGCCCGTGACTTTAGCACCGCGTCTTACTACCCGTCCGGGTTATACGCTTTACTACTAATTACTCTAATGGATAAAGAACTGGGAAGGTTGAATTTAGAGGAAGTGAGCACGCGTTTGCGTGGAGGGAGAGTGGAAAACCATTTTAGGAAAAACCACCCCCAGTTCACCCGACCAAGATTCGAACCTCGATCTCCCCGTCCTCGGTGGTCGAGCTCAACACGACTAGCGCGTTAGCCAACTACGCCACCGAGGCGGGTACTACCCCAAATGATATGGACATTTCCATAAGGCATTAGGTTTAACAAAGTTATTTTGAAGAACTTTTCAAAGAACATAAGATTGTTGTCAAGGATAGGATGGTCTAGTCTAGCCCTGTCCAAATGGCGGCCCGCGGTAGCATTTTTACGGCCAGTGACGCATTAAAATATTTTTTTTAATATAACGCCATCCAATATTTCATTATTGTTTATTATTATTATTGTTTATTAATTATTATTATTATCACCGCGTCTAAATACGCGTTCAAGTTATATGCATGTACGCTAATGTGTAAAAGTAAGATGATTGTGAGATGTAATGGAGGGCCTACAGTTTAACGTGGGATCCGAACCACGGTGGAGGCCTGGCATTCCACACATTCACAAGTTGTGATTAATACACGTCTTATCAGAGGTGAAGGAAGGGTTTGATAATCAGATAAATCTGTGCCGGGACCGAGGATTGAACCCCGGACCGCCAACACAGAGGTCTTGACACCTTACCCGTAGACCGCAAGGTCACCGACCCTCAGTTCCTTATTAAACATGATAAGACTTAATTGTGTCCAATTTATTTTATTTATTATGTTGCGTTTTGTACTGTATATAAATTATTATAATACTTTTAATGTAGTATATTATGTATTAGTCTATAACTCAATCATGTAACATTCGTCTGTTTAATTTATCCGAGAATTTAAACTACCATACACTGAAGAAAGTAATGAATGCCAAAACCTGGCAACAGCTTGCACAGTACCTGCGTACACAAATGAAAAGCACGCCCACCACCTGTTATTTGACTCGACTGCATTGTCCATTGTGAGTCGAGCATTGAGCAAGTTTAGTTTCCGTTGTACTTGGTGGATGTATGGTGTCTGTAACTACTGCATGGGCCTCATTTCCACGTAAGCTCTTCTCTCAGCTGGGGGTGGGTAGTAGGACAGGGTGGTAGGGCTGGTCTCTCAGCTGGGGGTGGGTAATAGGCCAGGGTGGTAGGGCTGGTCTCTCAGCTGGGGGTGGGTAATAGGACAGGGTGGTAGGGCTGGTCTCTCAGCTGGGGGTGGGTAATAGGACAGGGTGGTAGGGCTGGTCTCTCAGCTGGGGGTGGGTAATAGGACAGGGTGGTAGGGCTGGTCTCTCAGCTGGGGGTGGGTAATAGGACAGGGTGGTAGGGCTGGTCTCTCAGCTGGGGGTGGGTAATAGGACAGGGTGGTAGGGCTGGTCTCTCAGCTGGGGGTGGGTAATAGGACAGGGTGGTAGGGCTGGTCTCTCAGCTGGGGGTGGGTAATAGGACAGGGTGGTAGGGCTGGTCTCTCAGCTGGGGGTGGGTAATAGGACAGGGTGGTAGGGCTGGTCTCTCAGCTGGGGGTGGGTAATAGGACAGGGTGGTAGGGCTGGTCTCTCAGCTGGGGGTGGGTAATAGGACAGGGTGGTAGGGCTGGTCTCTCAGCTGGGGGTGGGTAATAGGACAGGGTGGTAGGGCTGGTCTCTCAGCTGGGGGTGGGTAATAGGACAGGGTGGTAGGACTGGTCTCTCAGCTGGGGGTGGGTAATAGGACAGGGTGGTAGGGCTGGTCTCTCAGCTGGGGGTGGGTAATAGGACAGGGTGGTAGGGCTGGTCTCTCAGCTGGGGGTGGGTAATAGGACAGGGTGGTAGGGCTGGTCTCTCAGCTGGGGGTGGGTAATAGGACAGGGTGGTAGGGCTGGTCTCTCAGCTGGGGGTGGGTAATAGGACAGGGTGGTTGGACTGGTGTGTCCTGTGACATCTGGTACCCATTTCAGCGGTGAATAGGAGATAAACCAGCTTCGGTGGCCGCGTGGTCTAACGCGCTACTCTTGCATTAGACTAGACTGCTGAAGACTGGGATATCGGGGTTCGATCCCGGTCGGGTGCACTGAGGATGGGTTTTCTCAAATATTTTTACACTTTCCCTCCACGCAAATGTGGGTGCACTTAATCTAAATGAAATCTTCCTACTTTTTAAGAGCAATTAGTAAATAAGCGTATAAACCGAACGGGTAGTAAGATCCGGTGCTAACAGTAGGAGAAACATGTTTTTTAGGTCAATATAAGCATGTGTGCCATTTGACCCTTTTATCGAGATGTAGTTTTGTTTGTTCTCCAGAAATGTGCAACTGCTAAACATGATAGGAAACGCTGAAACCTCCGCCTTCAAATCAACAAATTATCCACCGGTGATTAGTTACGGCGAAGCCCACAGTGAATAATACCTAGGTCTATTTTTAAATCCTGACATGCTTAACACCAGTAGTCTCTTATGTTTTTAAATATTTGAGCAAACAATTGGTGAGGGCTATGAATCTGTATCTTAAAGGATTTAAATTTTAAATCTTTACCACTTTTATAAATCAGATTAACGGTTGCCTGCCCTCATGGTGATGGGAAAAAAGATTCCCAAATACTATTGTAGAGTATTCCCGAATTTTGAAAAATGTACAGATTCTTGTGTCATGTCTTTTTTTCAAAATTTACAAATATGATGTGGCTATATTCGTAACCCAAATAACATTTCTATCGCCCAATCTTCGCTTGTCATGTACAATTTACTGTAGAGGTCAAGGTCAAGGTCAAGAAGGTGATCCTGCCCAGGAATGAACCGCTGGTCTAACAGTTGACAATGAACACCATCAGGGGCGAGAGCTGCGAGGCCCTCCTGGGACAAGGCATGGCTAGGCTAGCTCGGTGAAGGGGGAGTTATCTCCCCCCCCNAATAGCATGGCATTTCATGTCCCATTTACACAAATGTTAACAGGAAGTCGGAATTTTAATAGGAAGTGTTGAACCTTGTGGACCCAATATTGATCTTTTTTTATCGGTCCAAACATACAAATGAGGACATTAGTTCTTCAAAAATAAAATTTAAAACCGGCTCTCAAAAAATGTTTTACATAGGTAGAGTGCAATATATACTAGGGTTTGCTAGGGTATATTATTTCGCTTCACATATATTACGAGCTTTGAGTAAATATCTCCATTCTTAAACAATGGAGTGAGAAAGTCCGTGCGGAGTTCCGTACCACTATATATATATATTTGTACAACTCACATCGATGGATCAAGATGGCTCAGACTGGTTTCTCGGTGATGGGGTGTTGATATTTGAACACCAGCTGGGTGACCACAGGGTGTTTTTTTAAATGGTCTCCCACTTGTCCTCCACGCAAATACAGGTTTGGTTCTTATAAAACTATAATGTTCTCATCCCTATCCCACTAAAATAATCAAGATGCATGCGTATAGCCTGAATGATTAGTGAAACGCGTTAAAAATATATGGCATGGAACTCCGCACGGACTTTCTCACTCCATTGTTCGAAAATGGATATTTACTCAAAACTCTTAATATATGTGAAACGAAATAATTTACACTAGCAAACCCGAACTATTTTCGACATTTTATTAGAGGATGCACATCAATTGTTATTAAATTTATCATTTATTAATTTAGACCGATAAAGAGGTAAATATTGACTAGTGAGTTTAGAGATAGATCATTGTTGTACAAACATTTCCCCTAAGAGGTTAAAGGAAAAATAATATCAACTTTTTAAGAGACTTACTTATTTACTTAATCTATGGCATAAGAGAATTATTGCGTTAAAACTTTAGTATCTTTACAACTAAAGCTCACAAAATAGTATTAATATGTTTGCCAATCTTTCAGAAACTATTAGTTTTATAAAGATATATTGGAGGTAAAAAGTTTTTTTTATTTTTAATAGTAGTCCAATTTTGCAATGATAAGTTATTTTGTATCTCAAATAGTTGCGGAAGTTTCCGTATCTCCGCTTCTGTAAAGTACCCTAAAAGTCATTTTCATGGGTAAATGAAAATATCCGTTTTATTTAAAATATTAATCAACGCCTAGATACGAATTTTAACCAAAATCGTTAAAGCCTATTTGTCTTTTTCCACCTTTTATTAAACTACTCTTAATTTTAAGGTTAAACAGACATACAAACAGATGGCAATGCAAAAAAAAACACTTTTTTAAGATTCCGGGGGGTGAAACGTCGAAATTCATCAAAATCTCAAGTTAGATTTTTTGACGATCACGTTTCTTTCTCTACCTGTAATATTGCGAGAAAGTAAAAATACTTGTACAAACTTTTATTGGCTGATCCGAAATTACTCTTTGGACAAACAACAACAAACTACCCCTCAAGTTTACAGTGAATGGAAAAACCCCAATTAGCCACACAATAACAATGGGAAAATGCTAGGGGGTTTATATTTTTAGCCTATTTCAAAATTGGGAATATAAATAAACGTGATAATTTTAGATTTGTTCTTGTTACAAACCAAACCAAGCCAAGTCGTTATAGGGTGTCTGAAACGATGCATATATATATATATACACACTCTCGAATAGGATTGATGGCGGGCACCAAGTTTCATCTCCCTCCATCCAAGCGCTCGTACAAAATAGAAGTACCGTTTCTCCCGTTTTAAAGAAGTTAGCAACATGTGGCACTCCAGATGTTGAAACCGTTACTTTAACTCACGTTTTATACATTACTGCTAAGTTTGGAATAATCTCAAGGTTAGGACGTATCTTGGCTAAGTAATACTAGCTTTGGGCACGTTCATGGGTTGTTATACTTCAGAGGAGTTCAATAAAAGTGCACGAAATATAAACGATATTTCATCAACCAAATTAATCATTGATATTATAAAGTATCAATCTGGTTGGAAGAGAAAATTAAAAATATATATCTTTTGGTGGTAAACATTAATAACTTTTAATTATATTATTAATTTTATTTTAGAGTCATTAACATTATAAATCAAAAGTACAATATGAGAGAAATAGAATATAATTGAAAAAAATCACACCTGGACACAGGAATTAAACCCAGGTCATTTGAGTGAAGCATGGCCCTGAACAATAGATGATCCCTGGATAGCTCAGTGATAAGAGATTTGGCACGCTAGTCCAATGCTCCGGGTTCGATTCCCGTGACCAGATGTCATTTTTTAATATATACACGCCTCATAATCGTAATTATAATAATTCATCCCCCAAGCTTCGCCTTTCATATACACTTAAACGAATGGCATTGTTTTCTTCCATATATGTTGTTATTATTATTATTAGAACCGCGTCTTACTACCCGTTCGGGTTATACGCACTTACGCTAATGTGCAATGGTAGGGTGATTGTGAGATTGGTAGGGTGATTGTGAGATGAAATGGAGGACCTACAGTTTAACGTGGAATCCGAACTACGGTGGAGGCCTGGCATTCCTCACATTAACTCTTCCATATATGGAAGTAGTTTTGTATCAGTTATAATTATTGTTAGATATTGTTCTTCCTACCAGAATCAAACTATAGCTATACATTCCGTTAATTTAAATTGCCTCGGCAAAGCTAGATGGGGGCAAATGTCCGCGGATAGAGAAACCCATTCAACCATTTGCTCGCTACAAGCCACGCGGAGGGTCGCGCCGGACTGAAGTATGTGTTCATTGACAAAGCACGTCACCCTCCTTATCTAATCAGTTGTGCTAGAGAGGGCTGAGTGACCTAGNGGGGGGGGTGGGGGGCCCTGGGGGTGGTTGTTTTTTCCCGCCCCGGCCCCCCCCCCCCCCCCACATTCTTCCTTGCACCTTGTGACCCTGACTGCCCTCTGCCAAGATGCTATCGACTTGAAATATTTAATTTCCAAAGACGCTTCATTGTCGAACTATCTGAGTGTAATATTATGAAAATAAAAGGATGAAATAAACTAAAGATGAAAATACTGAATCTTCTATCGGTGAGTAAATATACAGTCTTCTGATTTTTAAATTAATTTTCTACCTTTCGTTGGTTCGCTGCATCCTTGTGAAGGATTAGAATCTCGTGGTAGCCTATCCTTGTTAGGATTTCCGTAAGCTATAAGTTTCACTTTTTTTACTCTTTTATTCAAAGTAGAATATTTTAGAGTTAGCATACTAGACAAAAAGTGTTTTAATTTTGTAATTATAAGTAACAATAACAGTGAATGAAGTACATAAATACAGAATTAAAATAGCTTTGGAAATCATTTAACTAGCAAACCACAATATGAGATAACTATAAATAATAATATGTAGTCACCAAAAGGGAAACGATATTATTAAGATCGTGTACCGTGGCACACTTAGAGACAAAACTTTCTTCAGGTTCTTTAGTTTTATTATTGTGCTAATATATTTTATTTATTTTCATTGGCACTACCTATACGGTAACATTTTTTAAATATATTTGTATTCAGTGTGTTGGTATTAAATCGGATAATGTGTTCAAAAGTTAGTGTTACATATCCACCACTGACAGACAAATTAAATTCTTTGGCGTTAAAACAGAGCTAGCTTCCCTCAGTCAATAATTTCAAACAAAGATGTTTTACATTCTGACAATATTAGCTAAACCTCCTCTACTAGGACGCGACTCTACGAGCGCGCAATCAAAAATGTTCACCTCTGTCATCTAAGCAAGCGCGGGACCCCCAAAATCACGGGGACCTGTGTTGCCTCAAAGTTTGCATACCCCTAAGGGGGGGGGGGGCCTGATTAGGACTCAAATTATTAAAGCAGTTAGCTATAAAATATACATAAAGATGTTATTTGTGTGTTATTTACTTAATATAAACAATGTACTCGTACTATGTATTATCATCATCATCATCAATATTATACACAAATACACAAGTGATGTGCTAGTATTTTAATTAACAAAGTATAGAAAACTAAATTTTGACCATTTGTGTATTAGCCTACTAAGTAATTTTAAACATAATATATCTAAAATTATTATTCTTAATGCGTTCGTTTCAAAAGCCCCGATCATACCACCAAAGCAAGTACTACTGGTGCTTAAAACTTTGGATACGTGAAAATACAGTTTCATTAACCTCAAAAATAATCCTTAATAGAATTGCCAATATGGCTAGGATTAAAATTAAGTAGTTGCATTCTTTGTTGTAAAGATGTTTAATCAAAGCTATCAACGTTGCGCGGTCATTTTAAATGCATGTATATGATAGTTAAAACAAAACTTGAGAGCAAAGTGGACACACCATTAAACATTATTATTATTATTATTATATAATATGTATCCACGAAGTGTATACATAAACTTTTAAGAATTTTAATTTGCCTATATGGATATTAGTCAACTCAACAATCATCTGTTAAAATGCAATGGACCCAAGTTAAGTTTTTATCAATACGATATGCCGGTTTGTCTAACAGAATCTTGACGAGTGTTGAATATGAAGCCTAGAGTATAAATCTACGCATAGTTAATAATCCTACAACTAAAAAACAATATAATAACAAATAAATGTGTACTAAGTTGAGTCAATCTAAGCTGAAATTAATACATTTCAAATAATTTTGGCCAACTTTGAACCACCTTGTTACTTAAATTAGTTACGTCTATTATTTCTATTAAGACTGGTTTAATCTAGCATGTGTAACTTATCTACTTTTGAGATTCACTAATTATTCAAAGTTAGGCTCAATGCGTCATTGTTTAGTGTGTCAACTAAGGTAATTTGTTTGGAAAGGTGGACAGCCCTGGCCGACTTCAGCGTGGGCAACTAGAGGAATATACATTTTAACATATGCACATGTGGAGGCATAACCTACACGTTTTGGGCACTGTGGTCTGAAGTTAGATAGTTAAAAGGGACAATCATTCCGTAAAGGAACACTAGAACTTTTTTTTTGCTTACATGAAGAACACACAAACTATTTATACAGTATGAAGCATTAAATGTATCTATTCTGAAAGGACCTTCATCCTACAGCAAAAGTTGTCCAATAGTCAAATTGAAACCACATTATACTAATTTTAAGAAAATAATTCGTGTTAAATTCTAAAGCTTACATTACCTTGAAGTTTTATCCTACATTTGAAAAAGTAACATTCCCAAGCTAGTAGAAACAGGTTTAGGTTAGATATCAAAGCTCACCTCAAGATGATAATCACGCAGAAAAACATAGAACAGAAGAAATGATTAAATAAATGTCTTTCAAAAGGTTTAAACGTCATACAAAAAATAACCAATTTTTAGAACTTTTATCATCTTAAGAATCATAAACACACAAAACACAAAGAAACACTTATGACACCTTTCCCACGCACACGTGAATTATTACAAGTGCTAAAAAAACAACCACACTAAGCCCGCAGAAAAGACGGGCTGAAATTCAAAGCATTCCTTAGAGGAAGTGAGGCTAGTCCACGTCGCCAAGCGTTCCAGTGAAGAACTCTTCCAGTACCAGTCGACAACTCACCATGTGACGCGACGAAACACAATCAGATGCGCTGGCTGCTTGCTTGGCTGCTTGAAGACTGCCCAAACACTCTCCAAACAGGTAACGGCTCAGGTGTACAAACACTTTCAAAACAAAAGACGAACCTTACTCACTAAAGCAGTCGAGCGAGTCATTGGCTATGACCAAGTTCATCGCTATACTTGAGCGGAGTGTGTGAAACATATTTTATCTTGAGTTCTTTGACTACTCAAATCCAAACAGGTCGGCAAACTACAAAACCCTGTGATCAGCTGATGGGCGACTTCTTAGATAAGAATTAACTAGTTTAATTACACAAGAGGAACCTACCACTTTTATTCTTATCATAAATTCAATTCAATACAGTTAATTCCTACATAAGACGATTTTCATAAGTGAAACTGATTAATTAAAACATTACTAAAACGTAGGTGATATTTAAGTATCTTCCTAATTTATGAAAACGATATATTAAAAAACATAATCTAAACAGATCAAACGATAACTTAGCTATTTTTTTCCAAGTCAAGAGATGTACGTATAATGAAAAAAAGAACATTTCCTGGCTGTTATAAAATTAATTGGGCTAAAATTGATTTTTTCCTATATATTTGTAATAATAATAATAATAATAATATTTAGCACCGCGTCTTACTACCCGTTCGGGTTATACGCTTTAAGTACTAATTACTCTAATGGATTAAGAATTGGGAAGGTTGAATTAGAGGAAGTGAACCCGCATTTGCGTGGAGGGAGAGTGGAAAACCATTTAGGAAAAACCACCCCAGTTCACCCGACCGAGATTCGAAGCTCGATCTCCCCGTCCTCCGCAGTCGAGCTCAACACGACAAGCGCGTTAGGCAACTACGCCACCGAGGCGGGTTTTATATTTGTACTTTTATCATTTTTTAAATATTTAGCAAATAATTGTAGTGTGACTGATATATACTTTAAGCTATTGAATTGGTTTTCAACTTTTTACTTTGGTTGAGTACCCCCTTATTCGTAAACACATATCCAAGCACCTATTTAAAATATTTACTAACTCCTTCTTTCTAGTAGGTGACCTGGTGGTCTAGGGGTAAGGCGTCAGACTTCTATGCTGGCGTCCGGGGTTCAATCCTCGGTCCTGGCAAAGATTTATCTGACCACCAAACCCTTCCTTCACCTCTGACTAGACATCTTGTGAATGTGAGGAATCCCAGGCCTCCACCGTGGTTCGGATTCCACGTTAAACTGTAGGTCCTTCATTTCATCTCACAATCACCCTACCATTGCACATTAGCGTAAGTGCGTATAGCCCGAACGGGTAGTAAGACGCGGTGCTAATAATAATAATAATAATAATTCTTTCTAGTAGTACAAGTGGTTTTTTTTTAAACTTCTTAAACCTAAAAAAACTTCTTAATTTTGTGAAAGGAGTTTCTTGTATATATTAGAAGACTTCTTCAAACATAAATTAGGTATACACTTCACATGTCCGACCACATAAATCAATATACTTATTTTAGTTCAGTAAGACATTTTCAAACTCTACGCGTCACTTAGGTCAAATCTATTTGTGGCTTAGGAAAACTATAATTACTAAAGGCATTATTAATAATAATAATAATAATAATTCAAAGTTCATATTTGAATGAAATGATATCAAATATGCCGTATACCTGATGACGGCCATGGACTTGTTCAAAACACAGTTATTAATATTAGGTGAAAATTAGGTTGACATGGAGAGAAACCAGAAAGACTCTCGTTAGTCAATTATTTTCGCATCACGATAATGAATATGCCAAGTACCAATGGGAATACGCCTTCCACGGGTTAAAAACCACTGAGCTATTTTATATTTTAATTTTGTGTATACAATAATTATCCATTTCAAACAAAATCGTTGTGCCAATTTTCGAAAATTAACCAGCCTTAAACTAGTCTTTATTTGAGAATTTCACTCAAAATCAAAACACCCTGAGGACAATCAGAACTGTTTTGGGCTTATGGGGCACATACAACTTGAGACTAATCAAAAACTTGGGGTGAAACATTTTCATGGTTACAATTTATTTATTTTCTATTTATTAGAAAGTAAAACGGTCAATAAATCAAAAGGAATAATGCCAGGCTAACTCCGCTAATAGGCCAGGCGTCAGGGAGTAAATAAAGCCCCGATAGGGAAATAACTTGAGGAAATCTGAAAAGTGTTTTAGTTACCTTATTTAAGGTGGGGTTGAAGGAGACGCGAGAAAAGACCAGTGTTTTTGCAGTTTTTATAGCAATTTTTTTTTCTAAAATAAATAGAATATTGCTCCAGTACAAACATAGAGTTTAATTGTCCTTAATTGAGCTTAAAACATTACATATTTAATAAAAATTGGATTACATTTTAGTTGTAATTACGGAGTACTTGACATGAAAATTGAAATATCGGATGGGAGTCTCTCTGTTGCGTGTGTATGTGTAAAAATCGATGGCTGCTCGCGGATATAGCTCCAAAAGATTTTTTTTTTAATGTCCGTATAGTTGTTTTTTTAGAGAATTTTATTTTGAATAAAGTAGACAATAAAACTTTTTACAGTAAAATAAACTTTTAACGAGATATTCGCAAAAATCCTAATTTCACCCACATCCTTTCAAGATGGAGCCACCCGCTTTGGTGGCGTGGTTAGCTAACGCGTTAGTTTCGTGTTGAGCTAGACTGCCGAGGATGGGGAGATTGAGGTTCGAATCTCACTCGGGTGAATTGGGGTGGTTTTTCCTAAATGGTTTTGCACTCTCCATCCACGCAAATGTGGGTTCACTTCCTCTAAATTCAACCTTCCCAATTCCTAACCCATTAGCGTAATTAGTACTTAAGCGTATAACCCAAACGGGTAGTAAGACGTGGTGCTAAACATTTTTTTTAAATGGTGCCGAACGCAGACCTCGCATGAGAGGGAAAACTGGTGCCCTTTAGTTGGCTACGAGAGGTGTTTTGTTTCACGAATTCTCTCTGCTGAGATACATCGGTTCAAATGGGAGTGTTCACACAGGGCGATAAACAATCGCGTGGTAAACTTCCCGCGGCTAAAAATAGTCCTACAATGCCACAAAATTATTATTTTTATCTTGAAGCAGTTTTTTAAAACATATTTTTTAATAAATCTTCTACAACTTAAGCTATTAGGCTTAGTCATGAAAATGTCGAGTAGGAGCCTTCATGCCAGGATGTAGACTAAAAATACCGTAGACGCATTATCTATAATTAGAAACAATTATTATTATTAGCACCGCGTCTTACTACCCGTTCGGGTTATACTCACACTAATGTGTAATGGTAGGGTGATTGTGAGATTAAATGGAGGACCTACAGTTTAACGTGGAATCCGAACCACGGTGGAGGCCTGGCATTCCCCACATTCACAAGATGTCTTGTCAGAGGCGAAGGAAATTAATGATACACATCAAGCTCTAAATTAGTACAAAGTTTACAAAGTCCAGTTGGCAGGGTTAGCACACGTATACTTAGTAAGGTTTGGTATTTAAGTAGAATGATTACTTCTGTATATTTATACTTTATAGATAATAGGAGGTATTTATAGATAGTGTCTTGAACACTGATTGAAATCGATTTTGAACGGGTTTTTTTTAAAAAAAAGCAAACTTTTATGTGCCCGCGAATGCAGATAAGTTGGTTTTGATATGCGACACTTCCTTTGAGCCCAAACTGTTGGGTTTATTTGGTTGAAACCTAAAACTGTTAACTGTTCCATAATATCTCTCTGCGTGAGAGTAATGGACTCACAGTCTTTCACAAAGGTGGATGGGTGGCTGGAGTGACTACATGTTGTGTCTAACCTAGGATTAAGTTCGCTTGTAAGTCGGTTCAGATAATGATGCACTCTAAACACCCTAAACGTAGCAATGCTAGATGTAACTGTGGCCAAGATAGTAGTTGTCAAAATAAATAACATAATGACCATGATATATTATTTTCATATGCACTGCGATGGTCTAAGGCGTCACTCTCGTGGTAGACTAGACTGCTGATGCCAGGGAGAATGAGGTTTAAATCACGGTTGGGCGTACTGAGGGTGGCTTTTGCAAAATGGTTTTCCACCCTCCCTCCACGCTAATTCGAGTGCACTTCATATATAAAACCTTCCTCATCCCTAGAACTATTAACGTAACTAGTACATAAGCTTATAATCCAAACATAAATGTTGACACAATCGTACAAACTTTCTCATATTGCGTATTAAAGCTTCGCAGAAAATTTTCAAAAGTAAATTATTTGTAAACTACCATAACATTATTCATATTTGTAAAAATAAAAACCTATTCTTGCTTATCAAGAAAAACTATTCACAGATTGTCATTTTGAACTCAATCTCAAAGCTCAATTTCCAAAACATTCAAATTTTCCATAATTTGTGGAAAGTAAAATATCCTTTAATTAATTTATTCGAGATAAATAAAGATACCTTACTATTCATGTGTAAAAGTGTCTACCTATGCCAATTTTAAACTAGATCACTAAATCTATTTTTTATAATATTCAAATAAAAAAACAGGCATTAGTAAACTACCCATAAACAAATCCCCCCTCCCCCCCAAAACAACAACAAGTATACAGCCTTATTTTTATTTTAGCACTGCATTTTACTACCCGTTCGAATTATACGCTTATGTACTAATTACACTGATGGTTTTAGGGATTAGTAAGATTATATTCAGGTGAAGTGTTTCCGCATTTGCGTGGCGAGAGATTGGAAAACTATTTTGGAAAAACTACCCTTAGTACACCCTACCGATTTTTGAAACTCGATCTCCCCGTCAGGCGTCATCAGCAGTTTAGTCTACTGCGAGAATAGCGCGTTAGACCGCGTGGTCACCGAAGGGGGTAGTATTTGTCATATCAATGTCAAACACTCCCCATATATATATATATATAAAGCAAAATCGTTTTACCCATTTTCAAAATAATTCTAATTTCAATAAATAATTCCTTAGTAAACAACACTTTATCGAATTTTTACCTAAAACCAAGTATACAGGATTATGTCTCGTGTCAAATACTTCCAAGCTATACATTTGGAACCAAATCATTAGGGCCATCTTAAAAATATTTCAAGTTTTTGAAAATCAATCATCAGTTAACTACCCATAAATAAGTTTCTACCCCTCAAAAAGTATAGAGTGCTAATTGTCATATCAAACATACCCAAGATACCCATTTGGATCCAAATAGTTAGAGCCATTTGAAAATATTCCATGTATTTTGAAAATCATTCGTCAGTAAACTACACATATTTTTTTTTACCATCAAAACAACTAAACAATGTTATTTGTCATGTCAAACAAAACCTAGATATGCATTTTAATCAAAATCATTGGAGACATTATCGAAAAATATGGCATACAAAAAAATTATTTGTCAGTAAACTTCCCTTAATTTAAGGGCTAGGGTGAAAAAAAGTTTGGTAGTGTAGTCCTAAAAAATCTAAATATCAAGTTTGAACAAAATACATCAAACCGTTCTGGGACAGGCCGACAGACAGACAAACATAGGGACATACAGAATTGTAACATTTACTTTTTACTTTCTCATATATCAAGAGAAAGTAATGTGATCGAGAAAAAAAATCGATCTTTCGATTATAACAAATGTTTACGTTTTATGTATACTAGCGTATAACCCGAACGGGTAGTAAGATGCGATGCGAAATATTATTATTATTATATATGTATACTGTATACTGAACACGTGGTCTGTATACTGTATATATACATATAAATATATATATTTATTTGTTTGGCATGATAAATAGCAGTATATAATTGGTTTTTAGGCAAAAATTTGTTGAATGGTAGTTTACTGATTTTTCAAATGGCTCTAACGATTTGGTTCCAAATAGGTATTTTGGAAGTGTTTGACATGACAAATAACCGCGTATATTTGTTTGGGGGAGAAAATTTGGCTATAGGTAGTTTACCAATGACGGTTTTTTTTAATTTGAATATTTTAGATAATGGCCTTAGCGATTTAATTCAAGATTGATATTGGGACAATTTTACATATCAATAATAATGTATCTAAAATAAATTAATCTAATGGTAGTTTACTTTCCACAAATTATAGACAATTTTAATGTTTTGTAAATTAGCCTTTAAGATAGAATTCAAAATGGGAATCTGGGAATAGTTTTTCATGATGATTAAGAATACGTTTTTATTTTTACAAACACCAAATAAGCTTATGGTAGTTTACAAATAATTTATTTTCGATAATTTGAGTTTTTTAAAGTATATTTGAACAATTTGGTTTAAAATTTATTTATAAAGAAAGAGTGACTTGTTAACAAGATTACGTGTTTGTTTTTATCAGTAAAACTTATCTACGGGTAGTTTTCTAAAATACTATTTTTGAACAATTTTTTCGAATCTATAATACACAATATGAGAAAGTTGTTGCAATTGTGTCGTACCATTAATTTGGGTTCGTGTTCATATAAAACTTCAAAATTTGTTATAATCTCGAGATTTTTCCATGATCACAATATTTCTCTTAATATGAGAAAGTAATATGCGCATCTCCAGGGCACAATTTGCTGCGTCTATTGTCTTACATTTGTTGATGGTTTTTATTGTGCCCGATGGATATTGCGTTAATTGAAAAAATATTAGTCACTTTGCTTATAATTCCTGTAGTAAAATCGTTATTTTCCTAAAACTAATACTTCTTATGATCTATATATTTTAATATACCTCTTTTTTGTGTCATTAAGGGCGTGCGTATTTATCATGCATTTTTCTGAGCCAACTGATAATATGATTACGCGATATTATTTCCAGAACATCGCTGTGAAAATGGAGGCCCCAACTTCACCAAAGATACATTTGTAGATGATGCCGAGAATTGTACTCAGGAGGTCGTTGACCTGGCGGTCTAGGGGTAAGGTGTCAGACTTCTGTGCTGGCGGCCGGGGTTCAATCCTCGGTCCCGGCACAGATTTATCTGATTACCAAACCCTTCCTTCACCTCTGCCAAGACATCTTGTGAATGTGGGGANGGCCGGGGTTCAATCCTCGGTCCCGGCACAGATTTATCTGATTACCAAACCCTTCCTTCACCTCTGCCAAGACATCTTGTGAATGTGGGGAATGCCAGGCCTCCACCGTGGTTCGGATTCCACGTTAAATTGTAGGTCCCTCATTTCATCTCACAATCCCCCTACCATTACACATTAGCGTAAGTGCGTATAACCCGAATGGGTAGTAAGACGCGGTGGTGATAATAATAATAATAATGTATCATTAGTGCTGCAAACATGCGGTACTTAACAGTTATTTATGGGTGGTCAAGTCTACATAAAACTAGTCCCTCGGTATAAGAACTATGGTAGCTACCTGAGTTTTTAAATGACCCATTGTTTGTGCTAGATATCTCCTCAACTATTTCAGATAACAAATAACTTATCATTGAAAAGTTGTAGTACTGTTGGAAATAAAAAGATTTCATTTTAAATATAATTTATATTGAATCGATAGTCTCTAAGATAAGAGCAAACATACATTATCTTTGATTGAATACAGAAATTCAAAATGATTGTTGTGCTCTCTGGTGCTGAGAGATATTCCTCTTTTCTCAATTTTTATGTAACAATGTATATTATTTTTTCTATTTGGTGGATTGTTTCTACAACAATGTATATTATTTCATTTAACAAATATCACGGGTTATTTGTAAATGTCTCTAGTTTAAGACAAAAGAGAGAAAGTCTGTTCGGTCCACCGCACTATTTATTTTTCTTGAAATACTATTAAGGCGCAATACGTCATATTTGTGCGTTAAACTATTAAAATAAACATTAAATTATTCCTAATTTTGAGGCCCATGAAAATCTCAAGCACTTTCAAATTTTATTATTATTTTCTGACTAAACTAATCGAGCGCAAAACGCAATAGTTGGGTGTAAAATGATGTAAAACATGAGAGTTATATGACAAAGAAAAAACAAATATTTTCACGTTTGACTTGGCTCCAAAATTTGTATTATATTAATTTTTTTTCTTTTTAAGCTATTAAGATACAAAACGGTACAAAATAAAACCTTTAGGGCCTATATTGGCACTAAAACACTTTTAACTTGAGAGAGAGAGAAGCTAAACTTACCCCTCCCCCTTTTTCTCCCCCACCCCCTCCCGAAAAAAAAATCGGACAATCTCTGGGGTTGGGATGAAAAACGCAATACTTTGGTGCAAAATAGGTGCAAAACAATGTAATATTTACATTTTTAATTGGACGGGGTGGTATAGAAGGAGTAATGTTTATAGTTTAAATATAGTGTAAATAAAGCTTACGCCTATACGATCAAGTGTGATCAATAATAGCATTTTAAAATATACATATTTATACGTTTATTTTATAAGATTATTTGATGCATATTTACTCAATCCCTAGGTATATTATGCTATGCAATGAGGAGTGTGTTTTAGGTAATGCTTTAAATAAACAAATGTACAACAAGTTTCCTGGCCATTTTATACAACGCCAGCCATGTTTGGGCAAAGTATTATTATTATTATTATTAGCACCGCGTCTTACTACCCGTTCGGGTTATACGCTTTAAGTACTAATAACTCTAATGGATTAAGAATTGGGAAGGTTTAATTAGAGGAAGCGAACCCACATTTGCGTGGAGGGGGAGTGGAAAACCATTTCAGAAAAACCACCCCTAGTTCACCCGACCGAGATTCGAACCTCGATCTCCCCGTCCTCAGCAGTCGAGCTCGACACGACAAGCGCGTTAGCCAACTACGCCACCGAGGCGGGTCAAAGTATTAAAAAACATCCGACATTGGTGGGCACATGTGATGTATTACAGGCTCATATCCTCTGAGTTGCTGGTAACTGGGAGGCCAGGGATCGAATCTCAGCAAGGATTACTGAGGGTGATTTTTCCTTGATGGTTTTCCACTTACCTTCCATGCAAAATGTGGATACATTTCCTCTAAATTCTCTCTTCGTCCTTTCTACGCTATTAGCGTGATTAGAATGAATGTGTTTGGCTTGGACGGGTAGTAATAAACGGTGAGGTTAAAAGTGTGCCGTTTAAGTATATTCAAGTATTTCATAGATTACTTAGTTAGAACTTTAAGTATAACAACTTTTAAAATTGGATTTTAATAACTTAATGAGGTGACCTGGTGGTCTAGGGGTAAGGTGTCGGACTTCTGAGCTGGCTGCCGGGGTTCAATCCTCGGTCCCGGCACAGATTTATCTGATTACCAAACCCTTCCTTCACCTCTGACAAGACATCTTGTTCGAGATTCGAACCTCGATCTCCCCGTCCTCAGCAGTCGAGCTCGACACGACAAGCGCGTTAGCCAACTACGCCACCGAGGCGGGTCAAAGTATTAAAAAACATCCGACATTGGTGGGCACATGTGATGTATTACAGGCTCATATCCTCTGAGTTGCTGGTAACTGGGAGGCCAGGGATCGAATCTCAGCAAGGATTACTGAGGGTGATTTTTCCTTGATGGTTTTCCACTTACCTTCCATGCAAAATGTGGATACATTTCCTCTAAATTCTCTCTTCGTCCTTTCTACGCTATTAGCGTGATTAGAATGAATGTGTTTGGCTTGGACGGGTAGTAATAAACGGTGAGGTTAAAAGTGTGCCGTTTAAGTATATTCAAGTATTTCATAGATTACTTAGTTAGAACTTTAAGTATAACAACTTTTAAAATTGGATTTTAATAACTTAATGAGGTGACCTGGTGGTCTAGGGGTAAGGTGTCGGACTTCTGAGCTGGCTGCCGGGGTTCAATCCTCGGTCCCGGCACAGATTTATCTGATTACCAAACCCTTCCTTCACCTCTGACAAGACATCTTGTGAATGTGGGAAATGCCAGACCTCCACCGTGGTTCGGATTCCACGTTAAACTGTAGGTCCTACCGGACTATTTGAGATATGAAATTACTTATCTTTGCAAATATGTAGATCTATTTATAATACAAATCTTTTATTTGAAACATATTTTTACTAAACCAAGAAATTTCAAGCTATACGCATACATATAAAGTTTTCAAACGCTAAAGGTACAGTATTGTGACAGTAAAAAGATCTAGCCCGAGATGTTGATGGATGTCGACGTCTCATGACTTCCCGAACCCCAATAAAAGGTTTTTGCAATGACATATGTCTGTGTGTCGGCTTAACCCTAAATTTAAAAACAGTTTATTAAAGGGTTAAATCAGAGAAATTCTATTTTTTCAAAATCAGCTTTAACGATTTTGATTAAAATTCGTATCCAGACGTTGACCAACATTTTAAACAAAATGGCTATTTTCATTTTTCCATGAAAATGACTTTTAGTGTACTTTACAGAAGTGGAAATTTCATATCTCCGCAACTGTTTGAGATACTAAACAACTTATCATTGTAAAATGTTAGTACTATTTAAAATAAAAAAACTTTTATTTGAGATACATTTTTATAAAACCAATAGTTTCTGAAATATTGGCAAATACATTAATACAATTTTGTGAGTTTTAGCTGTGAAGAAACACTACTTATTTTTAAACGTTATAATTCTCTAATGCCACAGAGTAAGCAAATAAATAAGAAGTCTCTCAAGAAGTTGATGAAGTTTGTCCTTTAACCTCTTAGGGGAAATGTCTGTACAACATAGTGGCAGATCCAGGATTTTCGTGAGGGGAGGAGGGGGGGCGGGCGCTCCTATAGGGATTGGGTTGGGGAAGAAATTTTGACATAAAAATACTTCAAAATTTGAGAGTCTGTATTTGATTAATTTTTCGGTGTAACCCTAAACTTGAGAATAATCCTCAAATGAAGGGTATAACTCGAAATTTGCGATTAGTATTGACATTTATTAAAAGCAAATAACAACATATTTATTGATTATTAAGAGGGAAATAAGTTTAAATATCATAACCACTATTATATAAATAGTTTGTTTTAGCTATTCAATCAATTAGACAAAATAGATGGAATTATTGAGATTTCGAACAATCGAACTATATAACTCCACCCCACTCAGTAGTACAGTTAATTATTTATCATTCTAAATCGGAATTTTACCACTAAACCATACTAACGCGTTTTGTGTGTGGTATTATTCCTAGATTCTGTTTAAAGCACGTTATTTAAAGATATTAAAGATTATTTTAAAGATCTTTACTTATTATTAATAATTAAAATAGTAATAGTTAAAATTAAACCTAAACAATGTTTGTGCAACAAGGTGAGAGGCGCACAACTCAAATTTGGGTAATTTCATTAATGCCTATTTTCACCATTTTAATACTTAATGTGATTGTCTTAATTATTTATAATAATTACAGTATATTAATCATTTAATACTATTACCAATAACAATTTTTTTTAAATGAAACTGGTTAGTGAGATAGTATTACATGACAATAAAACTAATAGTGACTTTAACATAGATTTAATTGGTTTAATTTCTTGAAGGCGGGTGCGCGGCCCCCACGCCCCCTCCTTGATCCACCCCTGGTACATCAATGATCTATCTCTCTCATTTTTGACTCAATAGTCAATATCTACCTATTTTATAGGTCAAAATTTATAAAAGAGAAATGTGATAGCAATGCGATAGCCGTAAGATGTGCATCCCTTAATAACATGCTGAAAATGTTAACCAGAAGTCAAAATTTTAATACGAAGTGTTGACCCTTTGGTAACCAATATCGATATTTTTATTGGTCCAAATATACAACTGAAGACGTTAATTCTTTAAAAATAAAATTATAAGATTTTAAACCATGAGTCAAAAAATGTTTTACGTATGTATAGCGCAATTTGTTATCGAGTTCACTAGTGTATTACGAATTTTGAGTATAGATCTCCATTTTTAAACAATAGAGTGAGAAAGTCCGTGTGGAGTTCCGTACCATATATTTTAAATGTTTGTGTAAAATATACCATTATTTTATTTATGCTCTTTGGTGAACTGCTATGTTATTTTCCCCACACTGTTTCTGTAACAATGTATATTGATTTGTTTCGCTTTCCTTATGATCATGGTTATGCCTCTGTTATCTATATACTTCTATTGAAACTACTGATTATTCGTTCGTTTTGCCTTGCAGTTGTAATCATTATTGCGAGTATTTTGTATAGTTTATATATATATATAACCGACAAAGCTAGGAATTTATGGTTGGTTACAAGTTGTATTGAAAATTGTTTTTTGTATAGTATAGGTTAAAGCCTGGATTAAAACCTATACCAAATAATTCGGTTAGAATAACACCAACTACTTGAGGTGAGAGAAAAATCCCGTAAAAAAATTCTTCTGTCAATCGGGTGTATTACAGTTGGACTAAGTACGTTATATAATTATTAAGATTTATTTTACTCAGAGACTAACAAACTAAGAAAATAAGCATCGTTTGGTTTGAATGCAAAGTTATTGAATTGAGTAACGACCCCTAAAACCGATTACGGTTACCTTGAGAAAACCTATTTTGTCAGTTTTCTTACAACTTTCAACTCCCCTAATTCTTACCATCCCTCTTTTAAAAGAGAAGTATTCCTCTCTTCTTTTAGACAAAGAGGGAGAGTAATATTCAAACAGTACCATAACTGGCCGTCAGGATGCGCCACTAGCGTACTAGCGCTTTCTAACGGCGAGATATGTAACTAGTGAAATAAATTGGATGAGCGGCGAAGAGTTTTTCCCTATTCTTAGTTCCTTCTATAGTATATATACATTCAACGCTAAGTATACCTGATATTACCTGGGTTTAAAAGATTAGCGTTAATCCCCTCTTACAGTTGGGCCACGAGTTCCTTCTTAGGAATGGTAAACAAGGAGTACTGGTGTAACCTCTGGCACCCGCTGTTTGGTGCCCTATTTAAGTTGGTTACAAATGTTTTCTCAAGCTGAGTGAAAAACGGCAAGTGATGGATAGTAAGACACAACAAACTGTTAGGCTAATTTAACCTAGTCAATCCTAACCTAATCTAAGGCGAAAATATTGGTGTAGCCAAATTCATATTTACCCGCTGGTCTATTATCTGTTATAGTCCTCCTAGTCAGTGAACGTGGCCCAACTAGTCTATGACAATAATCCTCCTAGTCTATGACAATAATCCTCCTAGTCTATTGACAATAATCCTCCTAGTCTATGACAATAATCCTCCTAGTCTATGACTGTGTCCCAACTAGTCTATGACAATAATCCTCCTAGTCAGTGAACGTGTCCCATCTCAGCTATACACTTGAGGGATCCCGATATCCTGGAAGAGATATGGGCACAAATCGCGCTACCTCCTGTGATGAAAAATATAAAAACAACAAAGAACAGGACAACGTGAAATACGAAATTTGTCCTTTCGGAGAAAGGCCTAACCTCTGTACAGTATATATTTTTAAAAGTTTCGAACGTTGTAGAGTGAATTTCCATCATGGCGCTATTTATAACCCACTTCGGTGGCAAAATAATCTATGGCATCACTTTTGTGTTAAATTGACTTGCTGAAGAAGGGGAGATCGGGGTTCAACTCCTTCCACTCTCCTTCCACGCAAGTGCGGGTATATTACCTCTAAAATGCTTCCTTTCTCATCCCTACCCCATTAGAATAATTATTGTGTATGCGTATAACTTGAACAGTGATAAAAAAACAAATCTATTTATACATTTCAAACTAGTAAATACTAGTGTTTGTTATTGTAATTGTTGTTTGTGCACTGAATCTTACTACCCGTTTAGGTTATCCGCATGAACCATTACTAAAGCATTTCGTTTTCTAACTCTCTTCAACCAAATATTTGATATAATTTTAAAATAAATTTAATACTCTAGGTTAGGCTACTTATCCTATACGTTTGGACCTATACTATACAAACAATGTCTAAAGTTATTGTGAAAAAAATAATAGCTCATAAAATATTTTTCAATTAAATTTTTTAAGTTAAGCAAAATTTTACCTTTGTTGTAACTTAATATTTTATGGCAAATGACATCATCATGTTTACTAATATATAATTGATAGTTTTTATTTTAGCCGGAAAATGTTATAGGAAACTTAAAATATAAGCGCATCATTTACGAAGCAATTACTATCTAAATTCTCACTTACCCGAGTTTTGGAGGTGGAGTTCATATCTACTGATGAACGACATTATCGCTGTCAATTCACAACCAACACCAAAACACGAATCTTAATATTTCACGGCATTAAAAAATATATATTCTCACGTCACATAAGCGTTCCTTATAAAGCGCACTCCCACCTTTAACGGTTCAACAATAGTTGTTCATCTTCTTTGTTGCGATGTAGAGCGCGAGGGTAACTTCACTGGCGGGCAGAGCTTGAGACGGCAAGTTCGAACTCTTCCGAACTCGGCTGTGAGAAAAAGTGGTAGCAACGGAACTAAGACAGCTAGTAGGTACTGTTGTGTCGCGGGCTGTACAAGAGGGGAGGTGGGAGAACTTCACCGTACTGCAGAACTGGTTACACGGGACTGAATTACAAAAACCACACAGGAAGTTAACCCTCCAATGTGATCAAACAATGAGTTATTAAAGTGGTAGTGCCAGCTTACGTTGAAACAAATACTTATAATAGTTTCGCCACTTTGTTTTTAAATTATATCCTATCACACGAGCCCTTGGTTGGATTTGAACCTTGGCTATCTCACACAGAGTGCATAGCTCTATGCTGCATGTCAACGCGCGGTCATATACACACCAATTTTAGGAAGAACATTTAAATTATTATTATTGTTATTATTAGCACCGCGTCTTACTACCCGTTCGGGTTATACGCACTTACGCTAATGTGTAATGGTAGGGTGATTGTGAGATGAAATGAAGGACCTACAGTTTAACGTGGAATCCGAACAACGGTGGAGGCCTGGCATTCCTCACATTCACAAGACGTCTTGTCAGAGGTGAAGGAAGGGTTTGGTAATCAGATAAATCTGTGCCGGGACCGAGGATTGAACCCCGGCCGCCAGCATAGAAGTCTGACACCTTACCCCTAGACCGCCAGGTCACCAAAGAGCATTTAAAATAATACTTTTTTTTGTGGCCAATATTGATAACGTGTCATTAGTGTTATTTAATAGCTATTGATAATATCTATTATTAGTGACATATTGGGATAATATGACTTGACGTATGAATACTTGAAAGTAGATCTAGACACTTTTCTAGCTGTCTTCGTATAAAAAGTGGACTGTATCTCTGCACGTTTTGGTCACGGTGCGTTCATCCAGTCTGTCATCAAACACACTCTGGATTTATATTCAACAATGTCCTCATTGTGTTTCGCTCTGTCTTGCTACCCATTCGGGATATCCGTGTATTCACACTAATGTCGTAGGTATGAGGACGGTAAAAGTTATAGAGGAAATATACCCACCATTTTCATGGAGGAGAAGTGGGAAAACAATTAGGAAATCCACTTGAGTTCACGCGGCTGGGATTTGAATCCTGACCTCTCTGCCATAGTTACAGGCATACAATCTGACTCTTGTTGAGCCCTCTGTGTGGACAGTTTGAAGTTCTAAGACTAAAACTAATATGAAGCGTTCACAATTATTTCATTGCTGCATAACCTACTACCATCAAGTTTTCTAGGGAGATATCGTGGTGGGCTGGTTTGATTCGCAGATACTTTAAACCAAAATAAAGTTACACTCAACTATAAATGATTGATTGTACTACATTTTAATAAAAAGTTCCAGTGAATAACACGAGAGTGGCCAGAATACATAATTTGTGAAAATATTATACGGTGTCATTAAATGTAAAACAGTCCAATTTGTTGTTTCTTGGGGTGGTTTACAAACCCTTTCTTAAGCCAAACGTAGAAGTATTTGTTTAGGGAATACCAACTGTAGCTAGCTCTGTGATATCCACAAATTTCGGGTAGAGTTTTATTTTACAGACTTAAATACAATATCACAAATTCTCTCTGCTAATGTCTAGCCACTTAGAAACTTTTTTTTTGCTCATGTCAATAGAAAGAAGAAGCCGGTGTTTTATATGTAATGAATAGCGACGCAATCATCAATAATGCAGCTATAATGACCTCGGGATTAAATGTATGAATAATAGAAATATAAATACTTCACTGAACCCCTTGAGCTTACACTGAAACATAATTTTAGTGATATTTAGGAATGTATGTTAAGGGTCATCATATTTGTAAGTTAGTTGTGGGCCTCTTGGAATCTGTCAGTTCACCACTGAACATGAGTGTTAAAATATAAAATTATTTAAAAGTATAACAAATACATTTTTTTCTTTCAAAATCAATAGTCATCCTTCACAATACGAGTACGTTAACGCGTCAAAACTGTTGCTCAGGTCAGGGGATGTGGACACGCAAGATATAGATAGATAGCTGTTAGCCCCAAGTGTACGGAACAAGATATAGATAGATAGATAGCTGTTAGCCCCAAGTGTACGGATACAAGATATAGATAGATAGCTGTTAGCCCCAAGTGTACGGAACAAGATATAGATAGATAGCTGTTAGCCCCAAGTGTACGGAACATGATGGCTACAGTGGCGGCGGAACCTCGTTTGTATATCGGAGGAGTGGGGGGCTTGAGGGAATTGCCTTCCACCCCCTTTACCCCCTCACCGACAAATGTTTGAAAATGGTATGCACCTAAAAGCTATTTGGAGTGGCTCCCCTTTCCAATTTTTTAAAATTAAATTATTTTCATAAGATATTTTAAGTAGTTTCCTCCATAAATTTTGTTTTTTTGGATGCTTCTAGCTATTTGGAGTGGACCTCTTCCAGAAATTTTTTTAAAATTGGATGCCTCTAGAATCTATTTTGAGGAATCTCGTTTAAAAAAAAATCAAGACTAGGAAAGTCTTGAATTTTTTAAACTAGATTCCTCTAGAAGATATTTTAAGTGGTACTTTCTTAGAAAGCTGTTTAGAGTGATCCTACCCTTAATTATTTTTACCCAGACAGCTAGGTTCCTCTAGAAGCTATTTGAAGTGATCTTCAGAATGTGTTTTATATATGTCTTCAGATGCTATTTAGAATGATCTTCACCTGAAAATGTTTGAAAATTAGATACTTTTAGAAGCCATTTGGAACTGTCGTCACCTGAATATTTTTTAAATAATTATTTATATGCGTTTGGAGTGGGTCCCTCCTGGCGGATTTTTTTAAATTGGATGCCTCTAGAAACTATTTTGGAGTGGTCCCTACTTGGATTTTTTTTAAATTGCGTCATACTAACCGTTCGAGTTATACGCTCTTTTGAAAATTAAATGCCTTTAGAAGCTAATTGTAGTTTAATGCAAGTCTTCCAGCTTCATATTCGAGAATGTCAGAAGTTGTGAAATAAATCTAGATAGGAGCTAATTTATTCCAGGAAGGGCAATGCCCCCCCTAAACCCGACTCCAGGTTTCGTTGTCACTAATTTGGAGCAGTCTATCCCCCAATTTTAGGAAATTATACTCTTTAAAAAGCTACTTAGAGTAGTACTCCCTCCGACATTTTTGAAAATTTTGATGTTTATATAAGTTTTTTAAAGTAATCGTGCTTCGGTAAATTTTTGAAATTTTGATGCCTCTAGAAGCTATTTTATAAAGTCCTAAAACCACGTTTATTTTAAGTTTGAAATATTTCTAAACTTTTTTGAAGGGGTCTTTCCCCAGAATTATTTTGAAATTTGTATGCTTATGCAAGCTATATGGAATGATCTTCTCCGGGATTTAAAAAAAATTAGATGCCTTCAAAAGATATTTGAAGTTGTCTTCCACAAGCAAATTTTTGGAAAATAATGCTTTCGGAAATTATCTGGAGTGGTCCTCGTGTGAAAATTCTTCAAAATTACATTCTTCTAGAAACTATTTAGAGTGGCCCTAGCTTGATTTTTTTTTATGACAGATTCTTTTATAAGTTATTGGAAGTGGTATTCTCTGGCAAATTGTTGAAAATTGAATGCATCTAGAAGTTATTTGTAGTTTTATTTAAGCGCATGTTGCAGCCTCGTATTCGATAATATCAGAGAATTTGAAATATATCTAGAGGGGGCGGGGGGATTTATTCCATGGGGGGTTCCGTCGTCCCTGCATGGCTGTAAGTTATATTGCGCCGGAGCAACTTAACAACACTTGGTGTGTGAGGCTCCTACGTTGACTACCCGATTGAAAGTTCAGACTCTTAAATATATATATATATATATATATATTAACGGTATTTACAGTGATATAAACGTTTGGTTCTAAGCTAATGGGCCCGAATACTGTTTTCCCACAAGAAGAAGTTCGATGTGTGTTAATACAATGAGGTAATTAATAAACGGAATCAAAACTTCCCACAATCAACACACAAAACATGTATGATTCGTGTAGTGACATGGTAATTTAAACTTTGGGAAGTGCAGAACCGATCATTACACTAATCCCCATTAGAGCATCCCCGGTAACCCTAAAGGAAGCCAACAGCATGTAGAAGGCGCGGATGGCACGGCGGATGGTCTTCACGCACTGACTCGCCGCATACGTTGATCGCGTGCTACTTGCAAGTATCACCCACTTCTCCCCGTAGTGTTCTTCAACAATTCCAAGCTATATCTATCTCTCCACTACGTGTCGGTCTCTCTTCTCGTTTCCCTTTTCTTCTTCCGACCTTGTGCCCGAGTTTCCATGCTCTCTCGTTCCTTTGATGTGTATCATCTAATTCCTGTTGCCCCCTTTCTTCGCTCGAGCAGAACCACAGACATGCATTGTTGGAAATGTAGGGACCTCACCATTTATTGGACAATACGTGTTCAATTATTGAACCTAGAGTCACCTGTTCACGTCTCGAATTTGGAAGATCCCACTTCGGTGCCTAGTTTAAATGTTATGTTTGGTTAGGTTAAGTAATGGCTTGATGACTGAATTACTGTAGAAGATAGAAGGTATGATGTAATCCTTCCCTTGCATCCCGTGTGGTATGCTGTAATCCTTCCCTTGCATCCCGTGTGGTATGCTGTAATCCTTCCCTTGCATCCCGTGTGGTATGCTGTAATCCTTCCCTTGTATTCCGTGTGGTATGCTGTAATCCTTCCCTTGCATCCCGTGTGGTATGCTGTAATCCTTCCCTTGTATTCCGTGTGGTATGCTGTAACCCTTCCCTTGCATCCCGTGTGGGCAAAGAAGTGTTTACTATTACACGTGCACTCTAGTGTAATATAGTCAAGTCGAATGCTATGGTAAGCACCGAAATGGGACTAAAATGATTAAACTCGGGTAAATATTTACTGAGGCGCTGAAGTAGGACGTGGGGACTAAACCAACATCTTAGTTAAATCAGTAGCGCTCTTGTATATTGATCTCAAGAGTCTCGATTCAATTCCTGAATAAGGTTGAATATATTGTATTAATAGAAAAATAAGTTTAATTTTTATTTTTTCGTTATCTTACAGGTAGAGAAAGTATTGTGATCGTCAAAAAAATCGAACCCGAGATTTTGATGAATCTCAACTTTTCATAACTCCCCGAATTCAAAAAATTTGTTTTTGAATTTCCGTCTGTCTGTAATTCCAACTAGAGCCTAAACTATTTTACCGATCGGGCTTAAACTTGGTGTATATGATTTTAATAGTGTTGCCCAGAGGGATTTTTGGAATTAAATATCCAACCCTAAAATTATGGGTAGTTTACTGAAGGGCAAAAAGAGAAAAAGTCGATTTTCTCAAAATAGGTTCTAACGATTTTGATTAAATTTCATTTCTAAACCTTTATAAATATTTCAAAGAAAATGGCTATGCTCAATATTTCGGCAAAATGACTTTAAGGGATCCTGTCTGATGTGTAAATTCTTATTTTGTATCATATATCCTAAACTATTTGAGGTATGAAATTACTTATCATTACAAATGTGTATATCTATTTATAATACAAATCTTTTATTCGAAGAATATTTTTATAAAACCAATAACTTTCAAGCTATACGCAAATATATATGGATATATATTGTCTAACTTTTCGAACACAAAAGGTAAAGTATTGCAACCGTAAACAAAACCTAATCTGAAATGTTGATGAATGTCGACGTATCATGACCCCCTGAACCCTAAATGGGGTCTTTGCAATGCCGTCTGTCTGTGTATTTGTTTAAACTTAAAATTGAGAGTAGTTTAATAAAGGGCAAAAAGAGAAAAAATTTATTTTCTCAAAATTGGCTCTAACGATTTTGATTAAAATTCGTATCTAGGCGTTGATTAAGATTATAAATAAACTGACTATTTTAATTTTCCCATGAAAATTACTTTTAGGGTACTTTACAGAAGCAGAAACTTCCGTGTCTACAATTATATGAGATACTAAATAACTTTTCATTGCAAAATTGTAGTACTATTAAACATTAAAAAACTTTTATACGAAATATTTTTTTATAAAACCAACAGTTTTTGAGATATTGGAAAATATATTAATACAATTTTGTGAGCTTTAGTTGTAAAGATATACTACTTGAGTTTTAACGCAATAATTCTCCATTGCCATAGAGTAATTAAATATAAGTAAGTCTCTAAAAGTTTATGTTGTTTTTTCTTAAACCTCCTAGGAGAAATGTTTGCACAACAATGATCTATCTCCATTTTAGACTCAATAGTCAATATTTCTATTTTTTATTGGTCAAAATTTCTAAACGAGGAATTTAATAGCAATGCGATGACCTGAAGATGTGAAACACCTAATAAAATGTCGACAATTTTAACCGGAAGTCAAAATTTTAATACGAAGTGTTGACCCTTGTGGACCCAATATTGATTTTTTTATAGGTCCAAAACTACAAATAAGGACAACAATTCCTTAAATATAAAATTATAAAATTTAAAACTGGGACTAAAAAAATGTTTTACATAAATATAGTGCAATTTATGCTTGGGTTTGCTATTGTGTATTTAGTTTCACATATATTACGAGCTTTGAGTAAATATCGCCATTTTAAAATAATAGAGCGAGAAAGTCCGTGCGGAGTTCCGTACCATTTATTTATATAAGTGGTAAATTATCGATCCTGTTTCTGGGCTTGTTTCCGAATTAAATTAGGCTAAGCCTGTACAAACATTTAATCTGTGACTAAATATTTTCACTCTAGCCAAATCCACTTAGGTGGCCGAACGGTCTAAGGCGCCACCCTTGCAGTAGACAAGCCTGCCGGTGACTGGGAGATCGAGGTGCGAATCCTGTTCGGATGTACCGAGGGTGATTTTTCCTAAATGGCGTTCCACTCTCCCTCCACGCAAATTCAGATAAACTTCCTTTAGATTCAACCCTCTTCATCTATACCACATTTCTATACAGTATGTGAACCCGCATTTTCATTAAGGGAGACTAGAAATCCATTTAGAAAAAAGCACCCTGAATACATCCGGCCGGGATTCGAAACTCGATCTCCAGTTCGTTGATAAAGTGTCTTATTAGAACATTAGAGCAATGAGGTGGGTCATCACTAACATGTTGTGACTCATATGAAATACTCTTCAAATATACATTTTGAAAAAAGTTGTTTGAGCTAATTTTAATGAATTTTAAATATTCAAAAGTCAGTAATCAGTAAACTACCCTTAATTTTAGAGCTAGAATAAACAAAATCCTAATTTAGCCTCAAGGCATGCCGATATAACCTATACATATCCAGTTAGAACGAAATCCATCATCCCGTTTCAGTGTAGGCCGAGGTACAGACAACAGACATGGGGAGAGAACACATTTTTTTTAAGTTCTGGCGCAAATTAATTGTCAAGATCATCATAATCTCAAGTTTTAAAATTTCATGATTACAATACTTTCTTTATATTAGTAATATTATTATTAGCACCGCGTCTTACTACCCGTTCGGGTTATACGCACTTACGCTAATGTGTGATGGTAGGGTGATTGTGAGATGAAATGACGGACCTACAGTTTAACGTGGAATCCGAACCACGGTGGAGGCCTGGCATTCCCCACATTCACAAGATGTCTTGTCAGAGGTGAAGGAAGGGTTTGGTAATCAGATAAATCTATGCCGGGACCGAGGATTGAACCCCGGCCGTCAGCACAGAAGTCTGACACCTTACCCCTAGACCGCCAGGTCACCCATTAGTATTATTAACCTTAGCAACATTTTTATCACCAAAATTTAAATAAACATTTAAAAATAAAGACCAGACTTCCTTATATCCCCCTCTACACACGGTTTCTAGTTACACAATTGAATGCCAGCGCCCAAATTATCTAGATGAGCTAAATCATGACTCAAATAGATGTTTGATTTTGTAGGCAATTTTCACCAATAGTGAAAGTATTTTTAAAAGGGGCATACCGGGACACATAGAAGACCTTATGTTTTGATCGTATTTCCCATAATCAACAATGTATAAGAAAGAGGTCCTTCCGATTATGAGACATGGGAATACCAGGACACAAAGAAGAGCGTATGTGCCAACTGTGTTTCGGCTTCCCGTCTTCCCGCCCCTCCACCTTTCCCTGTAAACCCTTGTCATCCTGTATCCCTTTCATTGATCCTTTAAGATGTCAGCATTCAACAAGACGTTGTCTGCTTTGACTTTGAAGTGATATTCCGGTCACGATTTGTCAAAACGGTATGCTAGTCCATGTATTTTTTTTTCTTTATCTCTCCCTCACAGCGTAAGACATGGGTATTTTCATACATCTAGTATCTGTAATGTTAAATTATCTGAGCACCCTCTCTATCAGCCCATGAATAAGAGACATTTCCTACAGCTAGAGTCCTGTAAAGTTGAATCAACTTTAAGAAAATGCTGATGCATAATAGATATACATTCTCATCCTTTTGTATGCTTTCCAAACGTTTTTTATTCTTACAGGTCTGTTCCCTCATAGAAAGAATGAGGTGTATCTTAACGCAAATGCTGATACAGAATGCTTATACTCATCTACATAAAGGACTCGAAGGAAGAATGTGCTAACGATGAGTTTAAAGGGATAATAGACTAACAATAGTTATTGTATATAACATTTATAAAAAAAGTATTGAACTTTCCATATCTTTAAACCAATGTTAATGCAGAATCCACCTACTCTGCTACATAAAAGGTTTAGAGGAAGAATGGACTAACGATGAATTTAAAAGAATAGACTAACAACAATTAAAATACGGTTTATCAAATTTATTTAAAAAAAATAACTTACCATATTTTTAAGCAAATGCTGATTCAGAATCCACCTACTCACCTACATATTTGGCTTAACACGGAAGAATGGGCAACGATGTATTTAATGAAAAAATAGAGTAACAAAAATAAAAGTATATAAAATGTATAAATAATTAAACTTAGCATATCTTTAAGCAAATGCTAATGCAGAATTCACTTACTCCTTTACATAAACTGTTTAGAAAAAATTGTCTCACGATGTGTTTAAAAGAAGAATAGACTTACAATAATTGAAGTATATCAAATTTATAAACAAATAAACTAACGCTATCTTTAAGTAAAAGCTGATGCAAAATCCACCTACGCATCTACATTGATGGCTTAGAGAAGAACGAGCCAACGATAAGTTTAAAGGGAGAATAGGCCGACAAAGATCATAGTATATTGAAAATATAGGCTTAGTTGTTAAAATATACCATTAACTTATTTTAAATTAGTTGAAAATTAACATTTATACACGAGAATTGAACGCGGGACCTTCGGCTTAGCGCGCCAATGCTCTACCACTGAGCTCTCCAGGATTCTTCCCATGCTCAGGGACAGTCTTCAATCATATTTTTAAGGTCAAGTCTGTGATGGACATGTGTAAATTGTCAGCTGCAATGAACGTGCAATTGATATCGCGAGCTATCAGATAATACAGCCATCTGCGATTTGGGAGGGCTGTTATTGTGCCAAGTACAATACACGATTGTTCATAAGGAGACCATGTTTCAAATCATTTAAATTAGTTTAAAAAAACAACACCTGGTCATGAGAATTGAACCTAGGACCTTTGGTTTAGTGCGCCAATATTCAGAGTTGTTATTAACTCAAAGTTTAAGGTTGGGTCTGTGATGGATGAATCCTGGATAACTCAGGGGTAGATCATTGGTGCACTAAGCCAAAGGTCCTGGGTTTGATTCCCTTGTCCAGATGTAATTTTTCAACTAATTTAAATTAAGTGAAATGTGGTCTCCTCCAAATGTTAATTCCTGTAATTAAAATGATTTGCAACCTGTGTATTGATATTCATACCATTACTATTATCCAAAACAGTCCCGATACTTGAATCATACTTGTAATAATAATAATACTTAGCACTGCATCTTACTACCCAATCATACTTGTACTATGTCAAAGTTATTTCTAGTACAACTTAAGAGATCAAAAGTGAAACGACGCATCACTTGCTACACATACACCAAGCTTGCAATATACCCAAGTGCATTTGATGGGAAGGTCAAGGTTTCCGTTTCAACCAGGTGCGATGGAAGAGATTTTCCATATGTGATTTATCACTAGTTTACAAATCCCACTCCACACTAATGAATGTATACGTCCTCAAAACCATCCTTACTCATTCATACCTTATAATTAACATCCTATTAACCATTGTGTTGAACATCATAATTATATAAATAAATTCATATGCATCATAAAGTGACACATGAGGGTTGTCCACAGGATCAAATACAATCAAGTATAAAATGAACCTAGAGACAGGAATTGAAACTGTCAAAATTTAAAAAGTAATCAAAAGTAAAAGGCCTAATGTTTTATATTTTTACATAAGAGTAAATTTTACAAATATTTATATTATTATTATTAGCACCGCGTCTTCCTACCCGTTCGGGTTATATGCACTTATGCTAATGTGTAATGGTAGGGTGATTGTGAGATGAAATGGAGGACCTACAGTTTAACGTGGAATCCGAACCACGGTGGAGGCCCGGCATTCCCCACATTCACAAGATGTCTTGTCAGAGGTGAAGGAAGGGTTTGGTAATCAGACAAATCTGTGCCGGGACCGAGGATTGAACCCCGGCCGCCAGCATAGAAGTCTGACACCTTACCCCTAGACCACCAGGTCACCGTCTAGCATAATAAATTAATTTATAATTAATATTACTCATATGATTACTCAATAAATATGAAATAATGTGGGAACAAGGTTTTTATATTTGTAAGAAAAAGTGCAGGCCCAGATATTTTTGTTAAGTGTTCAGACATGACAGTTTTATTACTTTTATTAAATACAGTTGTTAATACCATATTCTCCAGGTTTACTAATGTTATTGGTTGCTACAAAAATATTTATGAAAATCTTAATATTTTAAATTTAGAATTCACACAAGGTATCCAGCAGAACTACATTTTAAAATTCCCTGACTTTTCTAGGTTTTCCAGAGACAATTTAATATATTTTAGACACATACACATTCTTAAGTTGTGTCACACTATGAAGGGGTTAAAGGATTTAATCCCAAAGCAATGAGACATTGGGTAGTAATATCCTTGTTATATTTCAGTGAGATAATATTGAGCATTTAAATTATTGCCTTGCACCAGTACAGTTTAAAATAATTGCAATAAACAATTCTTTTTTAGTTTATTCTTTCTATAACATAATCAAATTCTCACACATGCGCATAACCATGACTCAGTTTTGGCTAAAGGCGGGATGGAGACACATGAAAATAACATATTGACCGAGAACTTAGATTATTGTGCTCAACTGGTACAACTGCGCTAAAAGAGTGTGGTGAGTATTAACTGGAAGAAAAATGATATTTGACTATTGTAAATGAAAGTTTCGTATTATTTGAGTGAATACGTAAAAAATCCAGAAATTTGATGAAATTCCTTGACTTCAAGGTCACTGCACACCCTGTAATAAAGCTGCTTATAACAATGCACTTTGTATTGAAAATGACTAAGATTATATCACTTCTTTCTAACGAGAGGAGGGTAAGACCCACACACTTACCAGAAAATTTTAAGCCTCAAACACACAAATATGTAATTTTCAAGTTACATCAGACTGCTTCTTCGGCAGAAGAGAGTAAAACAGACTGTACTATGGCAGAATGGCTATAGGTTGATCATGGTCACTTACATAATTATGTTTTGTTTTAATTGTGGGCTTTGAGGCCTAGAATTTTCTGGTAAGTGTGTGGGCCTCGCCCTTCTACCCTGCTCTTAATGCTTGGTTTAATATAGCCATTTGGTACCATCTTTCTTATGACAATGGTGTACTCTAATAATTATATTATTATGAATAGTAATATACCATATAATTTATATTTGAAAAAAAATTAAGAGTATTTTACTGATATTAGTAAATGTGTCATTTTATTATGTGTCTAATGAAAATGCAATTCATTTAATTTTGCTGTAAAATGTAAAGCTTAATATTTATTTTCAAACAACCCTATTTGAAAAGTTTGATATAGCTTTTCAAATAATCCTATTAGAAAAGTATGATATAGCTTTTAAAATAATCCTATTTGCAAGGTTTGATATAGCCTTTCAAATAATCCTATTCAAAAGGTTTGATATAGCCTTTCAAATAATCCTATTCGAAAGGTTTGATATAGCCTTTCAAATAATCATATTCGAAAGGTTTGATATAACCTTTCAAATAATCCTATTTGAAAAGTTGGATATACCTTTTCAAGTAGTCACATTTGAAGTTTATAATCAAAGTTAAAATAACAAATCACTATATATCGAGATATTATTTTAATATCCACAGTGATTTCTTTTAAATGTACAAGAAATTTTATTTGAATAACTTATTATTTTAATATCTACAATGATTTCTTTTAAATGTACAGACAATTTTATTTGAATAACTTATTATTTTAATATCTACAATGATTTCTTTTAAATGTACAGACAATTTTATACAAGTCAATATTTTATAATACTATTTGAACACTTAAATGTGTTCCTTTACACATCACACAATCTTTTCTCATTATAAAAGCATTATTTTTCGCATCGGCAAATGAAATATAAGAGTAGACCAAATGTATCAAAAGAGTGAACAATTGTGAAGAATTGAGTATGTGACATAAAAAAATTCAATAATACATACATCACAACTATCCATTTAAGTTACACAATATAAATAGAATTTCTTTGAATTCATTAAATATAGATCAAAATGTTAATGCTATATATTTCTGCATTTACTTAATGTAAAAAAAGGCCCGTGTTTTAAAATTAATGCATCGTAAAAGGAGACATGACTTTTTAACCAAATTAGACATAATAAAAAATTACATAAATTTGATTGAAAATATTATTTGTACTGGTTTAAAATCATGACCTGCCTAATACATCTCATATAATCAACAAGTTATTGGTTTAGGAACACTGAGCTATGGAGATTCAGCAGTATTTCAATAAAATTCCCCCCACTTGTGAGGTGACTTTTGCCCTTTATACTTACATTATATATCACTGTAAAATTGTTTTTCACCAACAGGTTTACAATTTTGAGATTTTACTATAGTCAAGAATCTATACTATAGCTGCAATCATCTAGCACATTTTATTCATTTTTTTTAAGATTGAATTAACATGTAACGCTTGATTTGATTTAATTTTATGAAAAATATCCAATATATTTTCAACAGGGTTAGATGCATTTAAATTTCTAGTTTCTTCACAAAATACTTTTGAATAAGTCAAGGCTGTTATTTAAACACAAAGTTTTTTATAAGTTGCTTTTAACTTTTTCTAAACCAATATTTGATATCAAGATTACATTCTTAGATAAACTTTTAAATGCCACAAAATCAAATATCCTCATTTTCAATTGTTTGTTAATATTTTTACTAATAAGGGCAATCTTATTACACGTTAAAATGATTTTAAATCTTTTATTTTGAACTAAATGGAAAAGAAACAATAAAAGTCTATGTAGAAGTTAGATTTTTATCTACAAAATGTTTAAATTTTACTCCGCTTTGCCAGCCAATTTTTTTTTTAGACTCTCTGGCATTTCTGGAGGTGGTGGCCTAGGAAGACGAAGCCATACTTTTACAGCATCATATATAAACCATTGGGCAGCAGTTAAAGTACCAATCATCACAATTCTGGGTCCAAGACCTTTCCATAAACCTGTTAAGAAAAAAAAGTTTTAAGTTACAAGATAAAATAGAAGAATACTAATTTCAAAATATAATTTTAATATATATTTAAAGACAGATTGATTCATAGTATTTTAAAAGGGTTTAAATGAAAGTCACAGAATAACATTTTTATAAAATCACAAAGCTAGTTAGCACCATATAATTAAAATTCACAACTGGGCAATATAGGGACAAATTTGTATATACGAAGTCTCTCATTGGCATGGACTTACCAGCAAAACCTAATTTCTTTGCAGCATCAATAGCAGTGGAGCCCTTCTCCTGGTTAAGCTTGGATACAACTGTATCTGCAGGGTGAGAGACAATTGCACAAAACACACCCGCAATGTACCCAGCTGCAAATGTGACCACAAGTTGTTCTCCCTTGGTACACTGAGCTCGAGGCTTAGGGACGGCGTACCTGGGGGTGGACATGAAAACAAGCTTCACAAAAACAAAGTTAAAGTGCAAACATAAGCATATAGTACTGACATTTTTTTTACAGAACTTAACACTAGATTAGAAGTGAAAACTAATAAAAAGTAAATATTGAAATAAATTGCATTATGGTATAGACAAAATTTAAAAATTCATCACATAAATAATGCACAACAAATAATAATAAGTTGTAATTAATACAACTTATAAAATTTGTATAAACTAAATAAATAAATAAACATATGATTAATCATATAAACAACTCACTTACTTGTACAAAAGCTCAACTGTCCGCTCAAAGCAAGCAAACTTCATCATAGTGTATGGAATCTGTCTCATCCACAATGGTACTAAACTCTTATAGAAACCATTTAGACCTTCATCTTTGTATATGAGAGGTAAAGCTTCACGTAAAGTACTTACAAATCCTGGCTTTGTTTGGATCTGAACCTAGAGACATATTCATAAAAAAACTAATTATGTAGAATAATATTTCTCAAAAATGTCTGTTTGATGAAACATAGGTTTTCTTTCCCCACAAGAGCTGTTTATAGGATGCACCTTCATTTCAACAGATCAAAATAATAAGATACAATTTTTGGAGTACACTTTTAAGATTGAATTTTTCCCCTAGGAAAGCTCTGAACAATAATTAAATTAGGAGCATATTGGTTTTTAAAAATAGCAGTTTGTACCTTCTAAGTTAAGAAACGCTAAAAATTGTATAGTCATCCTTTTAAGTCATTTGAATAGTGCAAAGTTATGGGTTTAATATAAACAGTTAAAACACCTTAGCTCGGTAGGCAGACACACTACCAACTGAGCTCGGGGTCCTGGGTTTGATTCTTTGCATGACTGAAAAATGTATCATTGGTGAAATGTGTTTTTCCTCTTTCACAGTTATGAATTAATGGCTGGGGCTGGATATCGTGTCTGTTATAAATTTAGGTTAGTTTATAAGTTGTATGCTGATATAAACATTTGGTTCAGAAAGCGCATTTTTAATACCTCAAATAAGTATTAAGAACTAATTGACATAAAGGGTTTTCTTTAGTTAAAGAAGTCATTCACTCACTGAGAACAAGAGTGGATTGATATAAAGACCTCTGTGAATTAACACTATTAAAAAGGGTCTTTAATGTTGCATATCCAACTGCAGGCTTAGAAATTGAGCCAAAACAATTTTTTATACCTTCTTGTATCTTCTCAGAAAGTTTATTGTGAAATTACCTATGCGCAGTACAAAAGTCCCTTTCATTAATATTAGAAAAAGTTGCCAACTTAGATTTGCTGTTTGACAGTAAATTTTAGTTTACAAAATTCTCCTTATGTGCTTTCGCAATGAGAAATGCCCCTGAACTTAAGGTTAATACATATCGACTTTCAGGGTGGCAGTTCTAATATAAACCAAAAGGGATTTAAACAACTAACACTTTGTGTTTGAAGAAAAAATTCGCTAGATTTATTTGCATAGAGTTATATTTCACAGACAAAACATATTTTTATATCTTATAAAATTTTCACTTTAACACCCTCTATTATTTAGATGTTTAACAACCTTAGTGATAGTGTTAAAATTTAAACCTTATGAGACAATGTATATCACAACCTTAATTTCACATGGTTTCCTAATTTAGTTGGAGCAACTAAAATTTAGCAGTGTAGTCACTACTTCAAAGTAAATGAAGGTACATTTCCTCTAAAACCTTCCTTATATTTGATTAATGTATGTAAACATGCTTATATGTTTTTTATACAAGTATTATCAAATATATACCGAAAACTTTAGGAAAAAAAAGAGGTTTATTAGAATATTACAACAGCTTTGAAAAATATTTTATTTCACCTCAAATATAACCACATGTGAAACAACTAAATAAAAGATTACAATAATGAAAATCTACCCATATGTTTTGAAAAAGATCAGAGCATAATGTTTGAAAAATGCATTATCTACACTAATATTAAAACGAGGAAAGATTTGATTTTTTGTTTGTAATGGATAAACTCAAAAACTACTGGACCGATTTTAAAAATTCTTTCACCAATATAAAGCTACATTATCAGCGAGTAACATAGGCTATATTTTATCTTGAAAATTTAATTTATTCCTCATAGAAATGTCGATAGTTTTACACAAGGTATAAAAAATTGCCTAAAAATATGCTTTCTCCTCATGTGCTGCAAAAACTATTGATATTCCATAAAAAAATACTATACATATTGAACGTTCTCACTAATGTGAACAAAAAAGTCCACGAGACAATATATATGTAATTATTATAGTTATGTTACAATAAACGTTTTTTGTTAAAATTAGTCAACTAAAACACGGATGCGAACAAAAAGTGATTATATCCGTATCATGATATGAATCCTTATCCAAATAAATTATTCAATAATTAATAATAATAATAATAATAATAAATAATTAATAATAATTAGACTATTTTTAACAAATTTTTGAAGGTTCACAGGTGACGCCGTGCAAGATTGCTAGTAATATATAATATTGATGAAAGAACTAACATCTTCCAAGTGAAAGCACTGCTGTGACATTAAAAATCAAAGCAATCAGAGCTTTAACTTAACCTACATGTACTTAAGGTTTATTTAACATATATGATGTGCAAATAGTATATTAGTGGTGTATCAATTTAATTCTATAATAATCATAACAACCAGTATAAATATCATTAATTCACCACACAGTAAAACAGCGAGAAAATAGACTCTTCAGCACACCCAGGCAAGATTTCAGGAATTTCTAAACAGCAACCATATGGCACTAGACTGCACAGCCACCAATGTGGGTTTTCCTTTCTATTATTATTATTATTATTATTATTATTATTATTATTATTATTAGCACCGCGTCTTACTACCCGTTCGGGTTATACGCACTTAAGTTAATGTGTAATGGTAGGGTGATTGTGAGATGAAATGGAGGACCTACAGTTTAACGTGGGATCCGAACCACGGTGGAGGCCTGGCATTCCCCACATTCACAAGATGTCTTGTCAGAGGTGAAGGAAGTTCCTTTCTATTGATAAAGGACGTTAAACAAACTTGTCTTACTTTACCTTTGCAGCCTCCATTGGGCTGAGTGCAATATCAGCAAAAAATTCAGCTGATGCAGAAGCAGCTAGATATAGGGATGTCCGCCACACATAAGAGTTCTCCTCTCCCAAAATATCAGAATAAAATACTTTGAATACTTCATAAAGGCCAAATTTACACAGACCCTGAAAACAAATAAAATACTTTTAGCTATAATCTTGAAACCACACATCTTCAAAAAGAGAATATAAATAGCAATTCAATGATTTCAAATCATTACAGTTCACGAGTTATAAGGGGCCAAACTTGCTATTTTATGCTTTTTTCATGCAATTTTTAAGGTAAAATAATTAATGTATGGGGCTGAAATTTAGTATAACTAGACATAGGTGTACACAGAGAAATATTTATTATTAGTGGTAGTTATTTATAATATTAATAGTAGTAATACTATAAATATTTCATTGTGTGCACTTTATAAGAATGTCTAGTTATACTAAATTTCAACCCCATACATTAATTATTTTATCTTAACAATGGTACGCAAAAACATAAAATATAGTGAGTATAAACCAGTATAAGTTGTGAAATGTAATGATTTGAAATCATTTAATCAATATTTGTAACTTGTAAAAATTGTGCAATACATTTTTTATTGTTGGATGGCCTTAAATAAATCTTAAATGTGAAAGTGAGCTCAACAATTTTTTTTCTGACAAAACTTTGAAGTCATTATAAAAAAAAGTTAATTGTCACTTTTTCCTTATAAAATTGGTGGTGTTACCCGATTTTCTATGGACATATTTTTAAGAATTAATGACTAAAGATGTAGTTTTTTAGATTTAAATAGTAATAATAATAATAACGCTCATTTACTTGGTTATAATAAACCTTAATTTGGCCAAAATGGCAAATGAACCATAGGAAAAAGAACATAAAAAATGTATATAATAGTTAATAAAGATAGGCTACCACTTAACTTCTGTTTTTTCTTCACCCCGACAATACTCATGTACACACACAATGTATCAGTTCAGATATGAAACCGCACCGTAAAGTTTACATAATGAAAAAGTGAACAGCATAATTTCAAATAATAATGTTATGTTTATCGGCACAAAAACTTGTCCTAAAATGTCATTATACGTAATAAGGTATGTAAGTGCTGCACTTTAAAACATAATGGTGAGTAATAATAATGTAGAAGAATGCTGGAAATGGTTTATTGAACATAATGATCTCGAAGTGTTTGCATATACTGAAGTCTCAAAGATTTCTGTAATAATTTTAGTCACGGAAAAAATACTTCTGCTAATGATACATAATATTAGTTCCCGTTTGACAGCTTTTGGTCCAAGATGAACACACAGACAAACTAATTCACAGCAGTTTTATTATTTCAAGTGTCCACAACTAAAATGGGGCAGTGAGGCTCGAACTAATAAAAATGTTACTTTTTTGAAAATACTAGATTCAGTGTATTTTATATATATCCACAGGATTTAAAAATGCCTAAATAAGTTTTGTTACTAAATTATTATTTAAAAAATTCCTAGCTCTAAATGGTTTAATATTCTTTTAGAATATTTATTGTTTTTTTTTCTAGATACAGAAGTAGCTGCATTTCAACAATCTACATGCTATATTTAATAAAATATGTAACTTTGAAGTAAGCACTGCAGATAGTATAACAGGTCCAGAAGAAGGAACTGTATGTATGTCAGAAGCCGTAAGTACCTACCCGAGCGAATAAAGCTACCGGTACCAGATTATTAAAAAGCAGACTCATTCTTAAAGATTATTATTTGTTTATAGAATTGATGTAATTATTAAGTACACATTTAAATCTAATGAGAAAAATGATATTTCTTGTTTTCCAATAGTTTGTTAAAGTCGGGAGTTATGGGGTTACAGCCAATTTGTGGTGAGTCCTGCAAGTGCTCTTGGTTCAACTTGTTGCAGGGGTTTAGTTTGATGCTGTTGATTGCTGATAATCTCACTTCGCAGGCATATTGTCACCCGAGGATGCAAGTGTTCTACGTCCAATTTTTCACTTTTGTGTAAAAGAGCATTGAAGTTTGACCTTGTGTATAAAACCAATGTTACTAGAAGACAACTCGAGTTTTTATCATTTTAAATAATTACATAGTCTCAATTTCACTGCAAGTGAATCATATGCATTCTAAATAAACGTAAACACCAAATATCTCAAATTTAAGAATTTTGGAGATAGAACATTTGCATTCTGGGGTGACGATGTCAACAAGAACAATGCGATAGGACGAACATTTTCATGTAATGAAGTAGATATATTGAGCCAAAACTTTTCCAAGCTGCTGCCTTTTTTAATGTCAAACATTAGTTTGAGTTCTGATGATGATTTTAAATCGATGTGTTCTAGTTTAGATAGTGCTTTGTTAATGTCCAGGTGTATTACTGAGTCTTAATTCCACAAATGGTTTCCATAATCCAAGAAAGGATTGATGACAAAATTTAAAAGTTTTCAGAATATAGAACTCTTCAATTCTTAATTTCAAATCATCATTTAAATTATTCAGTAAGTTTTCCATTTCAAATGTTGACTTATGTTTGGAAAAAACATAAATATGCAGGTCTGAATATCGCTAAAAAATAAACTTTAAAAATATAATAAAAGCTTCTATTTGCGCATATAAATTAATCATGGATCTATTTTGGCTTTGTAAATTGACATTCTGGTTATTAAGCTGTTGAAACATAGCTGCTAAAAACACATTCAAGCCAAAAAGTCATCATTATTTAGCAACAGGCATCAGTAGCTTTGTTGTTATCTTCATGTTGACTCAGATATTGTTTCATAAAATTCATTAGGAATAAAACCTGTTCAAGGCAGTTCTGAATGCACTTAATCGAATTCAACTGATTCACAGTAAAGTTGACACGGCAAGCTTGATGTTCCTCGAATGAAGTTTATAGTTATTTTTGTAACGAAATCCATTACAAATGACATGGGACCATTCAGTTTGGTGCATAGGACGGTTTGATGGATGAGACAGTGCAAAGCATTTATCTGGGGTAAGTGTTTTTAAGTTGAGTCACCAAGCCATTGTTCTTGCCAACCATACTTGGTGCACGATCTGTCAAAATTATGTTTAATTTGTATAAGGAAGGGTTAACAGAGTGTAACATATTTATAAAATGTTCGTGAATTTAAATTTTCACAAATAAAGGAAAAAAACCCTGAAAAATGACTTCTTGAGGATTTGGATGAAAAAAAGAAGTATAAATCGGGCCTTACTAATTGTTTGTAATACATGTGATGTGGCCCGCGGAAAAAATTGCTGACCATTGAAATAGCAGGGTTAGTCCACGTCAAATCAACCAGTCTCTCAACATGACCATCTTTTATTTAAATGAAATTTTTATAAACTATTCTTCCCTTAAATTTAACTATAAAAAAGTTTTTTTAAGATTTTTTAGTGGCCCCATTTTTGAGAAGTCGATTTTCGAAATTTAAAAAAAATCTATTTCTTCACACATGACAAACTGCATGAAATTGTGATGAAATTTAAAATAGGTTGGCCAACTTTAAATATTGAATATACAGAGATGTGCAGATTTAAACATTTTCATTATTGATGTTTGAATGGTCAGCGCTGGGGGCCGACCCTAATCAAGAGACTATATTCTTTTGAGTGTAAGATGACCTTATGAGAAATAGGTAGTAGCTTGAAAAGAGGAGGGTGGTATTTTAAATAAGGAAAGAAATTAAAAACACCTTTTCAGAAACCTTGCAAGCAAAAGCACTGATATTACTGATATTGGTGTCTCTCTGCAGCCAAGAATTAGCCTAGATTTAACATGAATGCAGTTAAATAATTAAAGCGGTTTTCTTCTCTTGTTCATGTTCCAACCAACTATGGCAAGAATATAAAAATAATATAAAAGTTGAACAACCCATCCTAGGGGCAAGAACTTCACCAAGTGGATGCTAAGTAAACACTAGCGTGAGTTTGCTAGCATCATGACCCGGGCCAATTATGCTTAGATTGGTGAAAGCTTTTTTAAAATTTATTTAGCGCCGCATTTTACTATCCATTCGGGTCCCTATGTACTAATTACTCTTATAGGTTAGGGACAATTAGAATTTAATTTAGATAAGTGTACCCACATTTGCATGGAGGGAGAGTGGTAAACCTTTTTGTAAAAAAGCTTTGTTAACACCCGACCGGGATTTAAACCACGGTCTCCTTGCCATCCATTCTATTATATTGCAAGAGTGACAAATTATACAATGTGGCCACTGAAACATGTAATAGTTGTTATAATCTAAGACAAGGGTCTGAAAGCTTATGTTTTCTCATTCGAGTCGAACTCGAGCTTAGTATTTCAAAGTGCTTGCGAGTTCGAGTATATTCATAATTTTAAATTATTATTATTATTAGCACCGCGTCTTACTACCCGTTCGGGTTACACCCACTTACGCTAATGTGTAATAGTAGGGTGATTGTGAGATGAAATGGAGGACCTACAGTTTAACGTGGGATCCGAACCACGGTGGAGGCCTGGCATTCCCCACATTCACAAGATGTCTTGTCAGAGGTGAAGGAGGGGTTTGGTAATCAGATAAATCTGTGCCGGGACCAAGGATTGAACCCCGGCCGCCAGCACAGAAGTCTAACACCTTACCCCTAGACCACCAGGTCACCCATAATTTTAAAATGTTAAGAGTATATATTTGTTTATTTTATAAGTAAAATAGTATATTTAAAATGTCACCAGTCAAAAAATAAAAAATGTAAGACCACACTTTAAAATATATTAAAACAACACATTTTCTTAAAATAAAAATGAAATTCATTTTTACAGATAGTAAATACTCTTGATATTAAAAAAAGTTTAAAAAATGGAAATATTGGTATTTAAATTAGAAATAACACTTTAAAAAACATGATTTAAAAATATGTCAAAAATATAGCATAAAAAATATATAAAATGGTTTCAAAATTCACGACCTAAGATATTAAAATTACACAAACAGTTATAGGAAAATATTATAAAATTATGTTTTAATGAGCTAATACATCCCCAAAATACGCCTCCATAACTTTATTTACCCTATAAGAATATATATGCACAAGCATTTGGTAAAATTTGAAATTTTTCTTATTTCATTTATTAGCCCCTAATGTAATACTCACACATGATCATTTCTTCTATTCCAATTCCATTCCTATATGTGCAGTTGCGAATAAGCCCTGTATGGGTTCGGACTAGAAATTATCTAATCACAAAATTTATTTTAATTCAATCTTTAATGCTCATGAAAATTGTTGGTTCATATTTTAAAATAAAAATAGGAATGATAAAATAATATTTCTAGTAGACACTGTAAATTGATGGATTATAAAATTAAATGTGGTAATTTCGGTAAAATATTCATTGCAATGTTAATCAAAACTGATTTTAGACAGGTTAACCAACATAATCCTTTAAGTCAATAATAGCTAATAATAATTTTGAAGTTAAACATATTTCTACAAGTTTTAAATATCTTGAGTTCAAAAACAGTATCTATTATCAGAGTTAAATTTTTAATTTGAATGAAATTGTAATCTTAGAAAGGGACAGCGTAAAAAAGTAAAATTAGCTATTTTTGAATTATTTAATCTATTTAGCTGTTTTTATTTCCATTGCCTTATCATGGCAATGCAACGTCAATAGAAGATAGTTCAAACTGGAAGACAACAATATTGAATAAGATTACCAGTCCAAAGTAGTTTTAGAGCTCTTTTACATTATGAAGGTGAAATTTGATAATTTTACCAAAATGATAAGTTTCCCAATGATTTATAAGTGAACCTGCCGCTATATCATCTAAATTAAATAGCTTATACTTACCATAGCATTTTAAAAATTGGTTTGTACGTATATCAAGAGGAAGCTCGAAAATGACGACCCTCCAAAACTTTCAATCTCGATCCTGAGCTATAATGAAGAGTTCGGCTTGAAGCTCAAAGTTCCGAGTACTCGCAGAGCCCTAATCCAAGCAAATAATCTAACATGTAACACTAAAAATGATGGTTTGAAGATTCTTCTAGTTAACAAATAATTAAAGGAATTATATAAAAATTTTATCGTTGCTAAATAACTCAAATATACAAAACCCCCACCTTTTCCATCATACCACCAACCACCAAGCACCAAGCACCAAGCACCACTCCCACACACCCCTACACATGCTTTTCTAGAATAGAAATTCTTCCTAGCAACAATTCTGGAAAATACATGTACTTTTCACACACTGTGAACCAATTTAAAATGCACAGAAATGTATCACATTTATTTTATAGAGCATTAAAAATATAAAATGGAAATTTGAGGGTTTAAACAAGTCCTTAATATCAACACCTATAGAAGTATTGACAAAGAATATTTTTTGCATTAGCCATTGTTTTTCTAAATGTGTAATATATTATTTTGACAAATTCTTTCAGATCTCTTGAACATACTAAAACAGTGAAAGTATTGGCTACACTCTAAATCAGTTGAGACTTTTAATGTTTGCTATATGGAACAAGGAGGTGGTTAATATGTTCCCGTTTCATACAGTGATCATTTATTTTAAACAGAATTTGCTTAGAATGTAATATTTTTAGCAGTCATACGCTATTTATCAGAGCTTCTTCGTGTTGGTCTTTATTAATTTCCAAACGTAAGATAGCACTGACAATAATTTCATTTAAACATTTATTTGAATATTTTATTTTTGTGTAACCATTATTTCCTTTATTCTGGGATTATCTTGAAGAAAAGTAAACATATTTGTTAAAGGGTGGTAGATTCATATATAATGGTGTAGAGACCTTTTACCTGATTAAAATGTAAACTTCAACTATACAATTGTTTTTGCTACAATAATGATAAAATTTCTTAAATTAATTTAGGTAAAAAATTATGACATATCCAAAATCTGTACTCATATATTATGTTACTTACAGATCTTAGAGCTCATGTACCTATCTTTATAAATCATGTTTAGAGGCACAGTACGAGAGCAGTTTCAAATTAAATCTGTAGCACATTAAGTTAAAATACTCTAAATTGCATTTTAATAACCATTCCTCTTAATCTTTTGGGTAGTTTATTAAATTTTATCAAACAAATATCTAAGTGACTACGGAGAACCTTTTTTTCTACATCTACAACTTGTTCAGGAAATACAAATATATATATATATATATATTCTTTAGCCTGATGTGGTAGGGATGAAGAAGGTATAAATTGGAGATAATGTAACCACATTTATGTGGAGGGAGAGTGGGACACAATAAAATAACATTTTATTGACTGAGAAGTTTTTATGCACCAATAAAACTCACAGGTTGTCTTTAATTGTGCATGTCCAAATGTAGAATTTGAAATTGAACCAATCTATCTTAATACCTTATTGTGTATGCTCAGAAAGTTGACAATGAAAACACCTATACTCATCACAAAAGACATCAGTTATATTTAAGAAATTTAGCAGTTTAAGTTTTCTGGCCAACGGTTGGTTTTCACTTACAACTATTCTCAACTATGCTGACAATGAGGAGCTAATGTTTTTGGTACTCATTGTACATGAATAATGTGGGTACAAGATTGTTTCAGCAGGTTAAATTTAAAACTCCTCAACACCATTAAATTTCCCCTAAAAGCATCTCATTTTCAAAAACTTATAGGAAAGCTCCTTAACAGTACCTTTTTTTGTGTGCCATATTATTTTTAATGTCGGACCATTCTTTGCAATGGCATGAAATGTATAGGTTGTGTGTGTGTGTGTGTGTGTGTTCTCCAATGTCCAAACTAAATGTAATTGCACCCCAAACTGTAAACCAGGCTATCTCTGATGTCAAAGAAGCCAGTTTGTATGCTATTTCTACAGACCCATCTGACCATAACAACGAAAGGATATTTCCTATTGTTGCACAGTACTTTACCCCTAACAAGGGAATGGAAGTAACGTTGTTGCGAGTTGCTTCGTTGACAAATGAAACATCTAATTCTATAATGAAACTGTGTATCAACACATATGGATCATATGGATTAGATGCAAATTAATGTATTGCATTTTGTGGTGATAAATGCGATACTGATTTTGGTGGTCGTGAACGTCGGGGAATTAACAATGTTTTCTTTAAATTTAAAGCTGCATTAAATAATGCCATGGAGGGTGTTGGATGCCCTGCACATTTGGTAAATATTACCATACATACTGCTGCAGATACTTTATCAACAGATGTTGAAGTCATAGTCATGAAAAATATTTTCACATTTTAGTATATATAGTACAAAATGAACCTTTAAAAGAGTTTAGTGAATTTGTTGGTGTTCAATATCAAACAATTCTTTCTCATTCCAAGACATGGTGGTTGTCTTTGGTAAGTGCTGTTGAAAGAATTCTAAAACTGTTTGAAGTGTTGAAGACATACTTCCTCTCACAGAAAAACCCTCCAAAATTGTTGTTGGGTTTCTTTTCCTCTCCTTTATGTGAAGCTTGCTTCTATTCGGTACAGTCTACTACACGCTCCGAGTATCAAGATATCTGGCATTGTAGGGGGTGACAAAAGCATTATTGAGGTTCTGACCTCTTAAAGACACAGAAAATATCCTAAAGGAATGATTTGAAGCCAACTTTCTCCCCATCAGCGTAAAAGAACATTTTAAAGGCAGAAGATGTTTCAAGAGAATGTGCCGATCCTTTTTGGGAGCAGTAAGAACATTTTATAAAACTGGTCATGATTACCCGGTGAGCTGGATGAATGACATTCAGAAATATGTTTTTCGTGGATGCTTCTCAATATTCCACCAACATGACAACAACTTGAAGACACATGTGTTGTTTTAAACAAAAAAAAAGTAAAATTTAATGACAGTGAACTTTTCACACAGTGGACAAATATTTGTGTATTTGTAGAAAACGAGCTGGAGAAAACAAAGTGTGGAGTGAAATGTCTAAACAACAAAATTGGCACTATTACAAGAAGACATGTTAAAGAAATTCTCAATACTCCGAAATACTGATAATATGTCAGTCCCTTTTCAGTCTCCCAGCACACAACATGCATGTGGAACAAACATTTTCATTTGTGACCATTCAATGGCCAAAAGAAACCAGATGGAACTAAACACAGTGAAGGGAATTTTTCCAGACTTTAGTCAATGAAAATAAGACTTGTTATGAATTTTATTACCAAGTATTAACTGACAAACACTCCATGGTGATTCAGTTTTTACTTGTACTATTTGTGCAGCGATTGGGCATTAATTATTGCAATACAGTATTTTATTTGATATTGCCCTGTGATTGAGCACTATTTATAATGATATCTGGTTTTTATGATGATGAGTATATGCCTTACTACGCACTTGTTACACAGTTATGTTACCTGATTATATGTGATACTTATACTTTTGAAATAAGCAAGACTATTAATGTTGCACACGATTTATTTAAATGATTACACCTTTGCTACTGAAGATATGAAATAAAATGATACAGTTCTTGTTAATTTACGGATTGTTTTTCTGTGATATTACATGTTCCACGTTCTGAGTACTGTGTGCTGTGTAAATTTGTGTTACTGGCACTGTGTGGATTTATATGCACAAGCTGCTTATATATGACCTACCCCTTGCTTCTTGGACCCCTTGTCACCAGTGTCAAAACTAACTGGCAACCTGATGTGAAGGCTGGCTTCCTATTGGGTAAAGCGAGCCAGCATGTCACATGATTTTTTTAATACAACAGGGTTGATCTTTTAGAGAAAAAAGTTTTAAAGCACCATATATTGAAATTATTCCTCAAAACGTGTAATTTACCATGGATGAAGTATTAAAAGGAAACTTTACAAACAGTTCATTAAAGAAAAATACACTTCATCCATGACTTTTTAAATATAAGAGAGGGGTCCAAAACAGTATTATTACAACTTTTTAAAAGTTTCACAAAGTTCAGAGAAGTATTAATTGATGTATACCAGATCATTAAAGCGCTGCCCAAACTTCTTTAGATATTTTTTTTTTTTAAACACTGTGGGGTCGAAGTCTATCAGTCTTTGTGTGGTGAGCTAATGGGTGTAGTTATTATTTTCTAGTATGTAATTTTGAAGGCTATATACCGAAATTAATACATTTTAAATTATTTGTGCGACTTTAATAAACCTATATATTCATATATTCATGTCTGGTTTTTTAATTTTTTAAATTTGGCAACGCTAGATATTACAAATGCCATGAATCTGTTATCTAAAAATAGCCACATAATAAAGTAATGTATCAAAGTTAAGAAATAATACAATCAAAGCAGTGCCATTATTGATATAGAACTAAATACCAACAAATTGACTGACAGCAGAGACACTATGAAACATGATTGTACTCTGTTTACACGTAAAGGTAGCATTCTCGTCTTGAATGACTACACTCCATCCTATCTTATAAGCTACACCATGATAGAACCAAGCAAGGTAAGCTTGTTACCTTTCAAGATAAGCCTTGTGTAAATTTTAAAAAAAATTACTTTAATGTAAACTCAGATTTTTTTTTTAAATATCACTCTAAGATAACCTGTTTTGTCTTACAAGTAAAAGTATCCCAATATTGACAAGTGATTTAAGAAAATTAATAAATTTGGAAAAAAAAAAAGAAAAAAAAGTTTGAAAACAGTTAATTTTATTTATATGTATGGATTTTTGACATACCACTTGCAATGAAAAACATCAAAGTAAAAAATTTGCCTTTACTATTGATTTAAGAACTCTATATTTAATTTACTTCAAACCAGAACAAAACTGTTTAACCTATTTTTAACATAGCCAACTTGAACATTAACTTCTCTGAAGGAAGGGAGGAAGAAAACACTGAAATATAATGTCTTTTAAATGCAATTTAAAATATAAAGGTCAATTAAATGCAATTCCTGCAATTGGCAAATAATATTTAACATGGGTAAGAGAAAGTAAAAATATTCAACAGTTCAACCTTTACAGTGAACATTCAACATTAATGATACTAATAATAAAAAAGCACAATACACAGAACGAGTTATTAAAGATGAAGAGACCTCTTGTTAAAAAGTATGCTTTGGGGTTATTTAATTTTTGTAGACATTATTAAATATTTGAAATGTCATGAAAATGTATGTAATTCTAAGAGAAGCCCATCGAAATCTACTAACACCATAAGGTGATAAATGTTCTATGCTTTGATAAAAGTATTGTGGCGATATCTTAACAATACCATGTTAGGCCATGATAAAGTACTAGAGCCAGCACATCACCTTTGTAGACACGGCATATTTAATGGAAACTACTTACACCATTGAAAGAGTTAATCAAAAGTAGCATCAAATTTGAGAAATCTTGAAATAGGCAACAGTTATATACCATATCAGGTCCCAAATATCAACCTGTATACAAATTTAGGATTTCAAGATTTTTTGACATTAAGTGGGGAGTGAGGGTTAATTCCATTAGTTTTCAACCAGTTTAAATATAGTCTTTGTTGTACCATTAAATTATCTAAACAATATCATTTTTCTATATGCTTTGCCCACTGCAACATGTCAATAAAATCTATGTGGTCAAAATGCAAGGTTACATCATATTTTGTATTGGGTATATTATGTATTGAACAATAGCACAAATAAGTTAATAACAAACACTTAAAACAATAAAGTATTTAAATCATCTTTTGGTGACCTAAATGTTGAATTATTGGTTAATTTATAGTAAATTATTTGTCTCAATGTGTGTGTTTAATTTTGTATTTGTAAACATTTTAGATTAAAAACTAAAATGTTGGTTTATAAATATGTATTTGAATATTATATTCCAATCTTCATGTACAATTAATCTATGAAATTATGTTCATCGTAATCTGCATTAAATCTCTCATAAGCCCCGTGAGGCTCAACAAAATGGTTGGGAGCAAAAACTTTCACGGCACAAATTTTTGTGTACAACTGCAGAAAATTAGGACATCATAATAAACTATCTCTAATAAGACATCCCACCTTCAGCCCTAGTGAGCTAGATATTAATTACACACACACATAAACAAATAGTATATATTTTTGCCAACACCACCCAGAATCAAACTGGGGTCTCTTAAATTTAGTCACTCATACTAACAACAAAAACGTGCTTATTTAAGTACATTTAACATTAGGGTTAGGGTGGCTACAAACATTTTATTATAAAATTCCCTGGCTTTTCTAAGTTTTCCAGAAAACATTTAATAAATATTCCCTACTTAATCTTTTTTTTATAGTTTTTATTGGCGAATGGAAATTTTTTGTTATGTGTGTGTGTGTGTGTGTTATAAAACAAACCCTGTAAAACCAATGTTAGAATACCATATCTTGGAAATACATTTTGTTAACATCAAGAAATTAAAAATCTATCACTCTTGTTTAAATGTTTAGGTGTGGAATCAATCAGGTATTTAGATTCCTTTACTTTTCCATATTTTCAATTAAATTCCCTGGCATTTACCTGCTGTCCCTTACATCAGAGAATGCCCTGACTTTTCCAGGTTTTCCTTGTCTATAGCCACCATGTATAATGTGTGTGTATGAGAAGGAAAGAATGTTCATGTAAAAATCACCCCAAGTGCATCCAGACAGGATTGATCTTTTAGTCACAGCCACATATTATGATGATGTTATCAAAACTAGCTATTAATTATATTAAATGGCTAAATTCACAGCCACAATGAAGTATACAAGATGAAGCTTCTAATTAAAATTGAGACATAAGTATGTGTGTGTGTGTATGTGTATATATATATACTTTATAGACCATATAATTGTCTTTTTGGAGATTTTCCATAGCATATACATACATAATGTGTGTGTTTGTCTATATAAATATAATTGTTTTGATGCTGTCTTACAACACTAATGTTTTAGGGATTAGGGAAGTTATAGTTTTAGGAAGTGTACCCACATTTGCATGAAGAGAGTGAAAAACTACTTTGGAAAATCCACCCTCAGTATACCTGACAAAAATTCGAACCTCAATCTCCCCGTCATTGGCAGTTTAGTTAGTCAAGTGTGAAAGTCGTGCGTAAGAACAGTAAAAACAAAAACCAAAATCATGCTAAATTGAAAAGTCTGAGTTTTATATATGTCATGTTCAAAGCCCGCAGTCTAGCCAGTTTCACTAAATTACCGGCCACCTCTATCTTTGGCCACCAAAATCAACCAAAGCAAGAAATATATAATAATTTACCAACAGTTTGAGCCTTGGCCGGCCAGTTTCAAATAAGGCTCTAGGAAACTGGCAAAAATAAATAGTTCTATTTATCTTTCTTATATTCTCTTATGTGTAATCATAAGCATTTTATGAAAGTTTAACAAATCACATAACAGAGATGAACAAAATGTTCTTAACATTGAGAAGTCTTTTTACTTTTAATTTTATATGCAGTCTCGGCTATTATAACATTTGGAGTTCCCTTGCAATTTGGTTAGTTTAAGTTAAGTCATGTTCGGATAAGTTAGGTTATGATAAGGTTAGGTTGGGATTTTGTTGCATCATACTATCCAGCACTTTGGGCACTAGTCAGCCTGCCATGATAAGTCCCACTTTGACTGTCCAGAACACCAATTATTATAACTTGCACTCATCAATATTTCACGATTTGACTGGACCAGCTGGCCAATGTGTGAAGGGTCCAGCAAATTCGTGAAGTGGGCGGTTTCGTACTTTGACCATAACATATATACCCAATATTTTAGCAATAACAGGCCATTAGATTAAAATTATATTTATTTCATATTTATAGAGTAACCTGCATGGAATATCCAAAAAATGTTGGTGCCCAACCTTTTGCTAGACCTTTCGTCCCATCTTCCTTTATTGTTACCTAAAGAAAAAAGACAAATACATGTGTAAATCCACAAGAGACAAGACTTATATGAGTGTGTTTTACAAAAATGTTTAGTTTCTCTATTTATAGCTAGCAAAATAAAGAAATTAAATAACCCATTTTTAAGAATCGTGGCCTTTCTTAATGTAAATTTCACTATAATAATCTGAATAAGTGATTAAAATAATGTATATTTGGTAAAAATTTAAGAAAGTAAACAATATACTCGAACCAAATGAATAAAATCTTTGAACTCACTTTAAATCCATTGAAGACCGATTTGTATTTCTCTGGATTAACTTGTATTCTGCATTTTACTAAATCTAAGGGGACTACAAGTGTATGTGTGATACCACAGGACAAAATTCCTCCAAGACCACAGAGAATAAAATACTTTTGTGATCCAAACTCACAGCTATCTGAAAACAAACATTAAATTAAAGAAATGTATAGGCACATCACACATGTCAGAATAACTCAAGTGATCGGTTAAACAACTCAGTGAAGCTAATTTTAATCCAACTGGCTTTTAGTGAAACATTGAAAATTATAGTTCAAAATTAGATTTAGAGCCAATTGCTTCAAGGATATAATTAAATCAACAATGTTGAAAATGTTAATTCTAAATACATACATTTCAACCCCGGTTAGGTACTTAAGGCCAAGTGACATTTAACTATATTAATGTCAGACTAAATAAATGTATTTAAGTTAATTTTAGGCAAAATTAGTTTTTACCAGAGTAAACTATGAGACCAAAGAAGCGCTCTCACCTAGGTAAATCGGATTGAAGCGTGATACAAACTTGGACTCACATTTAAATGAAAAGTCGAAATACACGGGTTTTTAATATAAAACTAAACCATAAAGTAATATATTTCTCTCACTGTTATAGATACACAACATAGCCGGATACAATGTAACAAAATCCAAATAAATGAATGTATATAAACCACTAGACTCAAATAAATGCAAGTAAGCTTAATGAGCTATGTGCTTTTTTATATTTTTTTTATTGCTTTCCTCAAATGCATACTCTCTCAAGTTAGCATTTTGATAGGTTTTGTCATTTTTAATGTAAATAAATCTCTAGGCCTGGATTTAAGTAATTAGTTCCAATGCAGCTTCACTTTACAAACAAGGCAAACAAACTTAGAACCTACATGCGAGCTATCGAATATTTCCAAAGAATTGTTTGGTGATACCACCGGAATAATCTGCTAAATAAATGTCCTCAAGCTTTCCTGGAAATAACCGATGACACACAACTTCACCTGACAAAGCTAATAACTCTAAAATATTTTCTGCAGAGTGTTATTTTCACTTCACTTTCATTAATTTAGGTGTGAGCAGATTCATTTAAATATATGGAAAAGATTTTTTTTTCTAGCTGCCGTGCTTCGATTTATTAGCCTAAGTGAAAGTGCGCCTTAAGGGTGTTCAAGTACAGGAACTTTTTGGAGAAATCCAGTTTTTGGCTTCAAATAACCAATTCTGATTGTTTTGGTTTCATAAAAAACTCCACAAAGCCGTGCTCACAATAGAAATTAAAAAAGTTAAAAAGTATGGTTGCTACAAGAACAGCTAACAAAGAAGGTTCTTTTAAATACACGTTTAATTTAGATTTTCTACCACACCAAAAAAATATTATTCTTATACATTTTGGACATTTCTTCCCTCCGAAATCCCCATCAGATTCACCCCCACCTCAATTTCAAAATTACCAATGTTAACAAATTTCCCGGGGTTCAGGGGTGGTCCCTCTACCTCCTTGCCAGATTTAAATGTTTTACCATACCAAAAAGTACTTTATATAGTTGATTGTAGAAATTTAAAGGGTCCTACCTAAACCCTCCCCCTTCCCAGTCCTTCCTTTTGTAGTTTAAAAATGTCCAGTTCTTTATGATTGTTGGAACAGGTTAAGGGGGGGACTCTATATCTACCTCACAAATTTCAATCTTCTGCCAAACTGTAAATTAAGTTTTTTTTCTGTTTTTTTTTTTTAAATTTGAAATTCCTCATTTCACAAGCCCTCACTTAGTAATTTAAAATATATAAATCTTATTTATCTATTTTGTGTCATTCTTTTACATTCGTAGCAAATTTAAAATGTATACCTTTCCTTAGGGCTTTTTCTATTTATATCCCCTGCCCCATCCTGCTCCACTCTTTCACAGTCGTATTTTAAAATAAAAACTTTTTAGACCTCTATTGTTATCTGTAGTGATCTCTTTAACGATTATGGTAAATTCTGTCCCCATTTGCATTTTTATGTAAATTCCACCCTGACCATTATAAGCTCTAATGTAAATTCCGTCCCGTCATTAAAAGGGTGCTATGCAAATTGCATCCAGTAATTATATTTATATATATTATTTATGTGATGTTCACACAGAAATTAAAAAGATGTAATTAGTAAATATAGAAGGTTAGGTTAAGTTGGGGGCGGGCAGCACATGGTACAAAATTCATTGGATGGTGGGTCGCAATTCGTACCTCCCGTCAGATACTCGGCCGCAGTTGGTCCCCAACCCTCCAAACTATACTTTTTTTTCTTCTTGCTTTATATTGTAAATATTTAAGTATTCATATTGTTTACCTATTGTGTCCCATAACACTTAATATTTAATGAGAAATATTTGTCTTGATTTGTATAAAATTATATATTTTTAAATCAGTGCCACTTGAGCAATATTAGTATCTTTCCTTCAACATTTAAATTCATTCTAGGTATGAATATAACATCACATTAGGGGTGTGCGAAAATTAAAAAAACTTAGTCTTAGCTCTGAAAAAATATATAATTTTTGACTTGGCTTCAAAAATATATCAGCTTCAGTTTGGCTTAAAAAATATAAGATTCAACTTGGCTTAGGAAAAATACCAGCTTCGGCCAGGCCTAGAAAAACTATCATCTTTGGCTTGTCTTGAAAAAATAATTGTCAGCTTCAGCTTGGCCTAGAAAAAATATCAGCTTTGGCTTGTCTTGAAAAAATAATTGTTAGCTTTGGCTTGGCTTGGAGAAAATATAAGTTTCAACTTTGCTTGGAAAAAATATTAGCTTTGAAATGACTTTAAAAAAGAAATTGAGCTTTGACTAGACTTAAAAAAAACTTGAGGCTTGACTCGACTTAAAAAAAACTTGAGGCTTGACTCTACTTAAAAAAAACTTGAGGCTTGACTCTACTTAAAAAAAACTTGAGGCTTGACTCGACTTGAAAAAAAACTTGAGGCTTGACTCGACTTGAAAAAAAACTTGAGGCTTGACTCGACTT
>CABEEJ010002621.1:75349-97127 GCA_901482245.1 Timema douglasi | reverse complement strand
AACGGTGTGTGTGTGCGTGTGTGTGTGCGTGTGTGTGTGTGTGTGTGTGTGTGTGTGTGTGCAGAAGGGGGGGGGGTAAAAGTAATTTGTGGGAATGAAGTTTTCTACCATTACGCACATTACTGAGGTATGACTCGACAAAGAGAGAAAGAAAAAGAATACCGGGAGATGAGAGATCTCGTGTTAGGAAAAAAAATATATAAAAAAATCTTATTCGCTAGAAGTAAATGTGATATTGTCACTGATATGAGGTACGTGAGCTTTGTATACTTGAGATATCAGAACGAAAAGGAGACAAAAGCACGTGGAGGATTTTATTTTTTTTTATATATAGAATCTTTCCAAAACATCCAACTCTGGAATTTTATTTTAATTAAAACAAATTCTAGAATTAATTAAATCACTCTACAACAGTCATATTCCTGGAATTACAGTAGGTGGTTTATATATTTAGGTGTGTTTATAAATCATTGTTTTATCTTTGAAGGATAACACATTTTATAAGTAGTGGTCCGATATATTGCTATATAAAATGAGTTCAGTGAAGTTGTTTTCTTTAATAGTCTTTAATATTTCTTGAATATCTCTCGCCGGATAGTTTGAACAGAACTTTTTCTCTTTATTTAAAAAAAAAAAAGTATATTCAAGTGTTCATGTTCATGACGGATACCTACCTAAGAACTTTTAAAATTATTATATGTAGAAAATTCAACTAATCGTATCTACTCTAACCATATTTCAATTAATTTCACAAAAAAAAAAAATCTTATGATTTAAAAAAACAACAGATCTTAACTTGTTTCCTTCCATCCTAAATTAAGGTTGTTATCTTGATAACTAATGAACTGCGTTTAAAGGGTAGTGTCCAGTTTCATTGAAAATGAGTGTCCACGAATAAAGGTTTCATGACGCGTATGTTGGGTTGTGTAAGAGGGTTCTGGGATGTAGGTGGGGTTGTAACCCCCATACCCTAAATTCCCCCTCCCCCCTAAAACTACCCTCGTGAAGTGGTGGGCTACACAATCCCCGAGCTTTGTTAGCTCAATAAAAGCCTTCCTCACCTACACTGCCCTCCCTAACCACCAACATCACCCTCCAACCCCCATCACGCCCACCCTTAAAGTTCTGTCACAGAGTCCCCTAGAACAGACCGACTCGATTGTTACACTCATTTTGAAATTTTGGGAAGTTTCCAAAATGATGGGTTGGTTAGCCGTCCCTGTCCACGGAGAAATGTTCTATTTGATTCAATCTAGTCTCGTGGTGGCTTCCTTGGTCGGGTTTTCTCTGGTACTGATATTTTAATCGAATGTTCTCCGAAATTTAATTAGAGCATTTCCTTTTTTTTTGTGTGTGTGTTGGCCACATGTTACTACTCGCCTGTGCCATTATAATATGTTCACTAATATAGTGGGGATGTAGAAAGTACTAAAGGAACACACATTTGATGGAGAGTGGGGGATAAACAATTTAAGGGAATATATCTAGATACACACAGCTGGGATTTGAACACCGATCACCCCACACACAGGTTAAGCCAGTTAACACCAGACCTAACTGACGCCTATATCTGCGTGCCCACTAGTAGGGATATACAAATATTCCAATAATATATAGCTTGATTTCAATTGCTTTTAATGTTCACTTTCTTCATTATACTTGAATATATATAGCATAAAATCGAACAAACAACTCCTTTCTATGACATATTTATGTCTTAAAGTTGGATTTATGTGGTTATTCAGTTAGCATTATACCTGCTCCTAGAGTTGAGTGATAATTGATATACAGATACTATCTTTTTTGCTCCTAAATTTAGTTAGTTATTTTTATGTAGATTTCTATTTCTATTCATTAGTGGTAGTTGTTTCTAAATCATTAAATTGTTCTTCTGGATTAGGTTGGGGTTTTTTTCGTTTCTTAATAAAAAGAGCGTTAAGAAATTGAAAATATATCTGTATGGTTATATTTTTCAATCGTTATTTATAATAATCCAAAATAAAATAAATTGACCCCACGTCAAAAAAAACCTACCAGTTTATTTACTAAAAAAAAAAATCCTATCGTAAGTTCTGTAAAAGCGTTATCATTTTCAACTACGACGTGAGTCAAAACAAACTTTAGAGGCCCCCCAAGGAAATATGTGTTACCAAATAAACGGAAGAGAGCGTCTTTCCAAACGTAACTCAACATAAGTAGATATGTTTTCGATGTTTCACTGACATTTTGATCCTCTTTATCGTGAGAAGGGTGAAAGGCAGGGGGGGGGGGTAGAGAAACGTGAATCCCTCGTTCCTCGAGAGGTTTCATCCAACCACTTCCTCATCGTTACAAGTGTTCGATCGTGAATCAACAGGGACTATTACAACGAACAACACACAAGTTTTTACTCGTACCAAGAGAGTCCCCCACAATCATATCTGATCCGTCTGAAGATGGAATTACATACTAAGGTCAGGCACTAAAATAACGTTTAAATGTATTATATATATATGAACAAAACTAAGACTATATATATGAACAAAACTAAGACATTATATATATATATATATATGATTAATTAATTTCTACTTACTAGATTTTTCTATTTTTTTGCTATTACAGCCATCCATCTATCTATGCTCGGAAACTGTTTAACTTATAGTAAGGACAATAGTTAAACGATATAATATTTTATTTCCCCCAGAATATTAATATTTCATTTTAAATATTAACATAGATATTTTATTTTTATGGAAAGTAAAATTGTCTTTAAATTGTCGAAAAATTTAACGTTTTTATTAGATCCTTAACCTTTCAAGGATATATATCTTATCTTATCAAGGATATATATAACGTTATTTGCCGCCCTACTGTACTAACTGCTATTGTAGGTAGTGTAATTATTAAAACAATAATAAAGCATAGTCCAGAAAGCGTTCCCGAGAACACCCAGTGATCTCGAGTTTTAGAGGTCCATTCATCGTGCCACTGTCAGTCAGCCGAGGAAAAGTTTTTTTCTTCATTTCTCCTAAGTTTAATCCTAGTAGTATCGAATCAAATAGCCAAATCTATTACATTTGTTTTAGTGAGGATTTACTCGCATCTAGATATCACATAATATGATAGCTCGTGATCACACACTAAATCACACATTTGTAGCCGACGATTTCCGCACATCCATTATAGACTCTGCCTTAGAATATGAGTGAAGAATGACCCTGGGCACGGGATGACTCCTGGATAGCTCAGTGGTAGAGCATTGGAGTACTGAGCCAAAGGTCCTGGGTTTGACTCCCGTATCCGGGTGTCATTTTTAAATTTTCAGAACTTAGTAGTAGCGCCCAATAAACACATTTAAAAACCCACAGACGCCAATTTTACTATATATTATATTATATTATGTATAGGTAGTTTTAATACTCATAGTCCTTTAGAGTTTTTTTATATTCGGTTAGGATATAATATATAAATAATATCTCTTATATAAATAATACATATACATACAGTATTATAATTTATAATAAAAGATTATTTATGTGGTTCGACATTTTTTCACTGATACAAGCTTTCCTTTTTTGACTTGCCCTTTAAATCAGTCGGTAGATAACGAAAAATCTTGAACTCGAGACTTTTGGGTATACTCGTGGGAATCCTACCTAGAAAAGTTAGACCTACCCTTAAAAAAACAATACCCTCAACAATAGACTTTTTTTCCCCCTAAAATAAACTCTTTTTATTGACATTTAATTTCAACGTATATCTGGAGAGTATTTGACATTGTAATTAAACAGCATACTTAATTTTCGAGGAAATATTTATTTACTGATGAGTGTCTAATTATAAATTTAAAACATTTAAAAAAAAAACCTAACACAATTAAGTCAAATACAAGTATTTGATAGGTAGGTTTTTTTAAAAATATACAACATTTTAAAATATCGTTTTTCTTATAAAAATATATTTTATAGTAGTTTACCGACAACTTATTTTAGAGAAATTAGAGTTTAAAAAAAATTGATTCAATAATTTAGTTCCAAATTGCTATATGAGTATTGTGTATTATTATTATTAGCACCGCGTTCTTACTACCCGTTCGGGTTATACGCACTTACGCTAATGTGTAATGGTAGGGTGATTGTGAGATGGAATGAAGGACCTACAGTTTAGCGTGGGATCCGAACCACGGTGGAGGCCTGGCATTCCTCACATTCACAAGTTGTGAGTAATACACATCTTGTCAGAGGTGAAGGAAGGGTTTGTAAATCAGATAAATCTGTGCCGGGACCGGGGATTGAACCCCATACCCCCAGCACAGAAGTCTGACACCTTACCCCTAGACCGCCAGGTCACCTAGTAGTGTGTATTGTGATTAACAATATTATGTGTTTGTTTATTTGTTTTTAAAGAAATCTCACTTAAAGGTAGCTTACTGAAATCCGGTTTTAGAACATTTGTTTGCAAGCTGTATAATACTCAATACAAGCAAGTTTGTGCGACTGTATCGTACCATTTGTTTACATACTGTATGTTACTAAAAAAAACTACACTTCACTGTCGGGGATAGCAAATATAAGTCACGGTGGTAAACGGACGGATAGATTGTATTGTGGATGGAAACCCATCCTCGTCAAAAGGATATGGGAGTATTTCGTTTCAGAAAAAGATATATTGATCAAGTTTTCTTCTTTTTTACGATATTGGACTATACCACCTCAAATACTTTTTTTTATATATATACATTTTTTTATCGGTTTGTTCCCACGTTTTGTTAATAGGTAACTACAGCCTTTCTGGCAACTAAATCATGTCTCCGTCTCGAATACGTGGTTTGGTAGTTTAGTGGGCAAAGGCACGAATTCGAGAACATTTCAAGATCTACACCTTAGCTCAGAAGAACAGTTTGGCATGAGACATATCGAGCAGATTATGATATTGAAAGCTTTACGTGACTCTTGGACTCTGTTTTTTTTTTTAGTACCGCGTGCTACTACCCGTTCGTATTATACGGCTACTCTGATGAGCTAGGCATGAGTAAGGTAACATTTAGAGGAAATGTACCCCCATTTGTAATGAGGGAAAGGGAAAACCTTGTTCATAAAGCCACCTTCAGTGTATCTGACCGGGATTCAAACACCGATATCCCTGTCATCAGCAATCTAGTCTAACACGAGATTGATGCCTTAGACCATGCGGCCATCGAAGAAGGTAACAAATAAATATTATTTAATTGTATCCATTAGTGAAGAAAGAAACTCAATTTTAAACGCATCTAGTGTATTGTTATGTATCAGGCTGTTTATAAGTTTTTTTTTCAAAGCACCGCGTCTTTAGTTTTATATATTAGTAAGGTTATATTTAGAGGAAGTGTACCCACATTTGCGTGAAGGAAGAGTGGAAAACTATTTTCTAAGAAAACACCCTCAGTACACCCAACCGAAAGTCGAACCTCGATCTCCCCGTCATCGGCAGTATTGTCCACTGCAAGAATAGTGCCTTAAACCATGTGGCCACTGAAACGAGCTGTTGATTATCAAGTTAGCTACTAAACTATTAGGCGAAAATTTTGCCTATTATGTAACTTAATTTAAATATTATATAGCTGGGTTTTATTCACTTGTATACATTTTAAATATATATTTTTAAATAAAGTATAATTTACTGTATTTTGGTATTTACATTTAACGAAATATGTATGTTTAAATTAGTAACATAAAAATAATTATATTAACACTAAGCAAACATAATTCATTTAGAGATTTATCATATATTAAAAATATATATAATTATTACCAAACCAACTAAAATATTTTTATTATCACGTTTTCTTCAAATTTTATACGTAGGCCTATATTAGTTTCAGACAAAGGCTAATTAATCATAAAACACTAGTTTCGAAATAAGTTATCATCCTTGTGAACACACATGACTTCGTTATATTAGGGGGAGATAATTAGATTTTAATGACATTTTATACAACTAATTTTATTTACTTTCAAACACAATTATGCTTGTATTGCGCCGGGAAATTAGATCACTCTTGCAAGATTATCTTCCTTTCCAAATTTCAGCCCGAATGTATACATTCTTCTTCTAATCATTTTATACTTGAGGCAATTAAATTATAATATGATGCGTTAAGCAGATTTTCAATCGAAAATTTACTCAACTTTCAATTAGTATTGCGCCTGAAATCTAATCAGATTTCTATTATGATTTATAATTGCACTAATTGTGCTACATATTTTGTGAATGAAGTTGCCTTTAGCAACAAGATATGTACCGTACACCAGTGGCACTCAATGCAGTGCCCGTGGGCCCCATATTAACCATCAAGCCATGTGTGTGTGTGTGTGTGTGTGTGTGTGTGTTTGCGACCATCTATACAAGTTCATCAACGCATAGGGTATATATCCCGTATTGAGTATCCAACATCTTTGTTTGAGTGAAGGGGGGTGAAAGCCAGTTATTATCGCATCGTTGACGTACTCACAGTCCAGTTGACATTAGCTTGATCATTCACCAGCATCGTCCTACCCTCCCGGCTAGGATAAATTGTCTGTCAGATGTAAGTGTCAAAAACCAACCCAAACTTTAAAACGTGAAGGTGACCTGGTGGTTCTAGGGGTAAGGTGTCAGACTTCTGTGCTGGCGGCCGGGGTTCAATCCTCGATCCCGGCACAGATTTATCTGATTACCAAACCCTTCCTTCACCTCTGACAATACATCTTGTGAATGTGGGGAATGCCAGGTCTCCACCGTGGTTCGGATTCCACGTTAAACTGTAGGTCCTCCATTTCATCTCGCAATCACCCTACCATTACACATTAGCGTAAGTGAGTATAACCCGAACGGGTAGTAAGACGTGGTGCTAATAATAATAATAATAATAATTTAAAACGTGAACTAATATCCCTTAGAGCACTGATTGATGCGTAAAGAAATGTTATCAACGTTTTATGTAAATCGGATGAAAACTACATTCATGTTAATTGTTCTACTCAACAATTTGGAGTGGATAAATAAAGGTCAGAAGCCATATGGCTACTGTCAAAGAGTGATTACCAAACAAATTAATTAATTAACTTTTTAAACCAAGCTTCAGTGACCCGAATGATACAAGATATCACTCTCGTGTTAGACTGTCCCGTTGAAGGTGAAGAGACGGTGTTCGAATCCCGGTAGGGTCTAATGAGGTGTTTCTTCCCCCTAAATGGCTTACCACTCTTCTGCCACGCGAATGTTTGCAAATTACATCTAAAATGATTCCTTCCTTATCTCTACCACATCAGAGTAATTATGATATGATATGCTTATAATCCGAATGTGTAGTAAGACGTGGTGATAAACAAATACCTATTGCTTTTTATTTTTATATATTTAAAGCAAAAAATAAATTATATATATATATATGTTACTAACCTATCAAAGTATCACACTCAAACACCCTGAAAAATGGCAATATTACTTTTAGGGACTTTTGTTCTTAAGGTGGGGGTTTAGGGGACGCGATGAAAGGAAATAGTTTTTTTCAGTTTTTATATAAATACTTTTTTTTTCTCCAAAATATACAATATTGCTCCAGTAGAAACCTAAAGTTTAATTTCCTTCGCATGGTGATATCAACATTTCTTGAATATCTGTCGAGATCATTTTAATATTTGATGAGAGACTTTTTAAATGAAGAGACAACGCTGTCATTAAATTCTAGGAGACACCCTCGAAAGATATTCAAGTACTGTTGATATCACCATGTGAAGAAAGTGAAACTATATAATTTTACTGGAAATGAGTAATACATTTATTTTGTTCAAAAATGTGTGTTGCTATAAAAACTGCAAAAACACTTTCCTTTTCCCGCGTTTCCTATACTCGCACCTTCACACACACATTACTATAGTAACCCCATGGCTTCTTTGGTGCTGACTGGCAGTCAACATTTAGGTATATACCTAAATTTTGACTGTCAGAAGTGACAGCTGCTAAACACATGTTTTTGCAGATCATATGTTTCGGCGTAGGGATACATAATTTGTTCTGGTAACTTTTCAAAGCTGTCAGTCAGCACCAAAGAATCCGTGGGGCTACTGTACAACGCGTAAACTATGTTTAACTCTTTATTTGTAGTTAATAGCCATGATTTATATTCTAAACAAGTGATATATGAAAAAGAACCGTTTAAAACAAAACATTTGTCCAATTTTCTGTTAATGTTTCAATGTACAAGAAATTATTTGCTAATGCATACTAACAGTCGTACCACGTTTTATAATAGATTGAGGAACTTATCAAATATACGATACCTATTAATTAGTTTACTCGGTGATTTTTAGTGCAAAACGTTCACTGTTTCCTGTTATTATTATTATTATTAGCACCGCGTCTTACTACCCGTTCGAGTTATACGCACTTACGCTATATGTGTAATGGTAGGGTGATTGTGAGATGAAATGAAGGACCTACAGTTTAACGTGGAATCCGAACCACGGTGGAGGCCTAGCATTGTTTCCTGTTCATCTGAAAGGTGATGTAAGGTGAGTGAATCTGTTGATATATAAGATGTAAACCTATAAGATTTAACCGATTTGGTGGTAACGTTTCAAGTGCTTCTATGTACAAAACACATTAGCGGATAGTATAAAATGTGAAGCACGGTGAAAGAGAGAAACCCTTTTTAAAAATGTAAAACAAAGATATTAAATCCTGTTATTCATTATAATGAACAACGCCATAGTCCCATATACCACTTATGACCACTCTACAGTCCACACCATGTATACAACTAGAAATAATTATAACAATGTATATAATTTAAAGAAGCCATCTTACTAAACGTTTTTCTAACTTTCAAACGAATCACTTCCTTTGTATAACAATAACAACGCCCTAGCGTAATAGAACCGATTGTATTAAAACGTTGTTTGATCTACAAGTGATGTACACAAATATACATCCTTCAGCCTACACTATCTCTTATGAGATCCTCGAACAACCACTCCTGATTCCCAACATCCCCCCCCCCCGCACCCTCGGTTCCAACCCTTTACGTGCTCTGGGGTGAGGGGTTAAACCATTTACTGTGTGGTGAAAGGGTGCTTGGGGCACTGCCGTCGGTATGCTACACAAATTTAGCGCCAGCACAAGTACTTTCCTGTCGGACTGACGTTGTTCAAGGGAAACCGCCAAGGGGGCATGACAGAGGGAGAAGCGACGTTTATCTTAAAATACCGATGATGTTAGGCCCAATAATATATCTAACGATAAGTAAGGTTTGGTCTAAGATTGAAACAACACTGCTCCTCACTAACAAATCATATATTGAAAGCCGATGACATGGTAGCCTCCCTTGAAAGTAGTTAATGTCCGTCACTGCGGCGCACACAAAGGCTACAAGAGGTCACCAGTGGGAAAGATAAGGGGGGGAGTTCACGGACTACGAAGTAGAATGATATAGGTAGCGAAGAAACGAACGGACGTTTAACCGAACCACCGAATGAAAATTAATATTTCTAATTTTGTAATAGATGATAAAAGGGAAAGATAACTGAAAATCAATATAAAATAAGGGTTTGATCGAAATGACTTGAAGATATATTCTAAGAGATTATATTTTGACTAGATTAGTATTCAAGACTGACTTGTGACACTCTGCTCCTAAACTCTAGGATAACACCAGTCTCCAACTCACCCCAATCAACCCTCTGTGGTTTCACGAATACTAAGGGATGATAGCCCTCTGAATTGGGGTCCGATCCACATGTGCACACTGGAGCCTGCTCTTATTCGAGGTAAAGAGGCGCTAAACAATACATGAGGGAAGGATTGGAGGAGGAGAAAGGCGCATTAACATTAGATGGGAGAGGAATATAAAATATAGAGAGAACACGTATTTACTAACTAGAACCTCATCAATCTTTCTATACTTGCAACAACATTTTAGTTTATCATATACATCTTCTTAGCACGGCGTCTTACGCGTTAAGGTTATACACTTGTATTATTATTAAGTTAATTGTTTTAGGTATTTGAAAGGTTGTATTTAGTTTAAGTGTACGCACTTTTGCGTGGAAGGAAAGTAGAAAATAATTTTGGAAAAAACTACCTTTATTACACTCGACCTAGATTCAAACTTTGATCTCCCAGTCATCAGCAATCTAGTCTACCACGAGAGCAGTGCGTTAGACCATGCGGCCACCGAAGATGAGTGTATTATTATTATTATTATTATAAACACTGCGTATTACTACCCGTTCGGGTCATACGCACATACGCTAATGGGTAATGGTAGGGTGGTTATAAGATGAAAATAGAGGACCTACAGTTTAACGTGGGATCCGAACCACGGTGGTGGTCTGGCCTTCCCCTCATTCACAAGATGTCTTGTCAGAGGTGAAGGAATGGTTTGGTAATCAGATAAATCTGTGCCGGGACCGAGGATTGAACCTCGGACCCCCATCACAGAAGTCCGACACCTTACCACTAGACCACCAGGTCACCAAGACGATTATAATGTAATGATTTGTTTATTGGGTGTTTTTTTTTTCTTTTTAGTTCGTAAAGCTAGCAAGCTTTTACATCCTGAGTAGAATGTATTAGGAAGATGATTCAAAGAGACCTCGTGGAAATTGTAGGTTGTTTTATAACTTGGAGTGAAGAGAAGATTCAACCTCACGGGTGATAAAACGAGATATTAGATAACACAATTATTATTATTCCAAAAAATATATCGTGTTCAATTAAGGTTTCTTTGCAATATTCCTTTGATAATAATGAATTTGCCATAAGTGAAATAGTTTTATTTTTTGAGTTAAAATAATTTATTTCCTTATTTGTAAATATTGTATTTTTAAATAATATAAAATGATTTGATTACTATCAATTCCACTTAATCCTAATTAAGACTACAGGTAACCGCATTACGCGACTCCTGCTTTGTGTTGTGTTATCTGTGTACGAATTCAGCTAAGTTACTTTAGATTCCTTGATCGTAAAACATAAGCAGCTGAGATAGATACGAGTAAAATATGTTAATTTTTTAGCGCATATAGCTGCCTATACTGTTGATTTTTGCCAATTTTATGAATAAACGCATTAACGCGCCAATTTTGGCTTTGACCGCTTTCTTTTTCATAAGGAAAGGATTTTTTGTTGTTGAATAAAGAGCCTAATTTTCTTAGAAATTGTAAGTTACGGCATTCTTGTTAAGGGTAGGTTTGAAAATCAACACTTGCTAAACAGCTTCCAATAATCGTAAATTGGTTGACGCACAATGGGAGCAGTGGCAGACATCTTGGAAGGAAAAGGTATGGCGCTGCAGGAGAAAAGTTCAACTTATGCGGAAATGTAAAAATTGAAATTCGGGTTCTTGACATCGTGAAGTAACACTCAGCTTTAAAAATTATAAATAAAACATTATATCTTAAAATATAAATAATTTCACTACTGAAAATCTAGAAAAAGTATTTGTTGATTAACATTATTATTATTATTATTATTATTATTATTATTATTATTATTATTATTATTTAGCACCGCGTCTTACTATCCGTTCGGATTATACGCACTTAGGCTAATGTGAAAATGGTAGGGTGATTGTGAGATGAAATGGAGGACCTACAGTTTAACGTGGAATCCGAACCACGGTGGAGGCCTGGCATTCCTCACATTCACAAGATGTCTTGTCAGAGGTGAAGGAAGGGTTTAGTAATCAGATAAATCTGTGCCGGGACCGAGGATTGAAGCCCGGACCCCTAACACAGAAGTCTGACACCTTACCCCTAGACCACCATGTCACCTGTTGATTAACAGAATGTGACCCACTTTAATGATCAAATGGGCAAAGGCGTCGCTGTAGAAGTAGTAGTAATAATAATAATAATAATAGCACCACGTCTTACAACTGGTTCGGGTTACACGCTTATGTACTAGTTACACTAATGGACTAGGAATTGGGAAGGTTGAATATAAAGGAAGGGAACCCGCGTTTGCGTGGCGGGAGTGTGGAAAACCGTTTAGGAAAAACACCCCAGTTCACCTGAGCGAAATTCTAACCTTGATCTACCCGTCCTTGGCAGTCTAGTTCAACACGATACCACCGAGACGGGTCTGTAGAAGTAGACTGGACTGTCAATGGGGCGGAGAAAGATATTCAAATAGAGTAGAGAGACGTGAAGCTAATAAAACAACAGCTGAATGCAAATTGGATGTAGATAATGAATACAATTGTAGGTAGTCAAATAAATTTTATATAGCCTTCTGTGTGCTTGTTTTGCTTAAAGTGTCTAGATCACATATTTTTAATGCCTATTTGCTTACCTATTTGAAATTTTTTGATGGCTAAGAATCCACTCCCGATACACCAGGGGTTGCCAAACCTTTTTCGTTTACGTACCCCTTGGCAGCCTATTTCCATAAATTGTGCCCTTAATTTTAGCAACATGTTTAACTACTACTGTAGTAGTTATTTCTAATTTATTTTTTGAAACTGAAAAATAAATAGGCAAATGATGGAATTAAAAAACATTGTAATAATAATAATAATAATAAGGTTAAATATATATTTTATATTAAAAAAGCAAAATTTACAATAAAAACTACCACATTTAATTAATTTATTGTTAATTACAAAACTATTTTATGTTTGAAATTGAAATAATTTTCTCAAGGTCAAATATATAAGAAAACCCCTCGTCATAGTGTTGATTTAATTTCATAACTTATTACCGATCCTCTGTCTTATACTGCTGGCATTATTCAGCTATTATTTTCGCCCCTATTCAAATATTTTCGCGTACCCCACGTTAGGAACCGCTGCCAAAATGGGGACGTTCAAGGTAACCTAGCTAGGTTTCAGTGTAAACAGGGTGTACATGTCGTCAGAGAACTGTCCTACTTATTAATCTGACAGTAAATGTGAAGGGTCAGTGGTGGTTATAAAGGTGGTTAATGTGAAGGGTCGGTGGTGGTTATAAAGGTGGTAAATGGTGTAAAGGTGTGTGTAACCGCCGCTGTGACGGCTGACAGGAACACACAAGGTCCCTCGCTACCACTTCTATGTGCTCGTCCCCCCCTCAGGAAGGGAGCTATAATTAGTCTTAATTAGCGAGTCGGTCGCCCCAAACAATGGCTTTTGTATCGCGGTCGCCCTCTTTCCACCCCGCCAACCCCTTTACCCTATTCCTCATCCCGTCGTGCGGGTTGCATGTTTGGAAGCTTGAGATGAAAATTGTTCCACGACTACTAAACTCTTTTCATCTTTCATTTTCAAGTATTCCTGTTCTTTTTTTTTCAGCACCGCGTCTTACTACCCGTTCGGATTATACGCTTCCCATTACAACTGTTTAAATTATTTGTTATGATTATTATTAATAGCACCGCGTCTTACTACCCGTTCGGGTTATACGCACTTACGCTAATGTGTAATGGTAGGGTGATTGTGAGATGAAATGGAGGACCTACAGTTTAACGTGGAATCCGAACCACGGTGGAGGCCTGGCATTCCCCTCATTCACAAGTTGCATTTGTTATTCACTCCCCCACTTCCCTTCAACCCTACCTCTTGTCCTCACCCCCACTCTATTGTTTCATAAAGAAAAAAGTAAATTGGTTCCTCTTAAATAATATATCAATGCTTTAACCTATGGGAACATGTATGAAGGCGTCAGCTTCGTCTAATATATTTTGCCAGAGATGGAAAAGTCGGGGTTCAAATTCCAGTCTAGTATTTTCGAGTTGTTTTTTTCCAAACATAAATTTTCACTCTTTCTCCACGTAAATATGCGTAGATTTCTTTGAAAATTTACTTAAACTGATGTACTAGGGACGGTAAAGATAGAATTTAGAGTAAATGTTTGCGAATTTATGTTAGTTACAAAAGTGATTCACTTAGGGAAAAACTATCTCGCCCAACGGGATTCAAAATCTTAGCCTTCCCATTACTAGCAAGCTAAACAAGACGAGACTGACTCCTTATTCCACATGACCACCAGTGTGAATTGTCCTCGATGATTTCAATGCTATAGCCGTACGTAAGGACTAAATGTAAAAATAAAAACTAGTTTAATGTTTAAATCTCCATCCAGTAAATACATTGGGCTTATTCAAGCAATCTTTACTTAATCTCTGGCATTAAGAACTCGAATGATCATTTCCACATTTACAAAAGTACACCACCCATCCCTCTCTTGAACTAATTCTAACCAGTCCACCTCATTACACCCTATCTTGAGCTAGTTTTATCCAGTCCACCACACTACACCTTATCTCTTTTCTTTCAGGTCCATTCTAATGTTATCCTCCCATCTGTGTCTAGGTCTTCCAAATGGTCTCTTCCCATTCAGTTTGCCAGTTACTACCCTGAACACAGTTTTACATTCTCCCATTGGGTTTGCCAGTCAGTTCCTTGAAAGGGTTCTATATTCTCCCATTCGATCCCCATATCATTCCCACCGTAATATACGCGACTTGACCATCCTAACAATGTCTTGTGATGAGTACAGGGTATGTAACTCATCATTTTGTAGCTTTCTCCACTCCTTAGTATTTTCATCCCCTTTTGAACGAAATAACTTCCTAGTCACCATGTTTTCAAAAAGCCTATATTTATTTATTTTGTTATGAAGGTAAAAGACTACGTTTCACTCCCATAAAGAAAAACTGGTAAAATGGTTTTGTACATTCCGAGTTTTAGATTCCTTGAAAGCCGGTGAGATATCAACAACCTACTGACCGAATAATAGCATGCATTTCCTATTCTTGTGAATCAAAATTATCAACTATTTGTATGAATATATGTCCGACAGCATTTGCATTGAATGCCGAGTAAGCGCTTGCACCACAGCCAACATAAAATATCCCAAAAAAAACTAGTAATTAATCACCTACTTTGGTGGCCGCATGGTTTAATGCATCACTCTCGTGTTAGACTAGACTTACGATGACAGTAAGATCGGGGATCGAATTCCGCTTGGGTGTTTTTTCTAAAAAATGTTGTTCACTCTTTCTATCTCTTTACACGCAAATGTGGATACACTTCCTCAAATCTAAACTTTCTAATATACAACTCATTAGCGTAATTAAGTAAATATGCGTATAGCTTGAACAGGTAGTAAGAAATGGTGCTAATACACCTAATAATTGTAAATTAAGCTATAAAACAAGACTTGCAGGAGCATGTTCCTTGGTCGTGGATAGTGAATATTCCTCTTAAAATGTAAACGAGCTGGTAGTGGGATGAGAATTAATCGGTTTGGTTCAAACACCCCTACCCCGATCCCCTAAGCTTGAGGATTGTGAACCATAGCGAACCTAGTGGAGATTACCCCCCCATTAATAACCCTAGTTACCGCAGGTATATACCTAGCTAATAACCAGGTCCAACCATTTTACGCCTGTAGATTGTGTATTAACATCACCCAGCGCGATGGTTCGGTACCGGCTTGATATAGATCGAGACGTGACTACAACACTTTCAAGACCATAATTAGGAGGGAGAATTAACTAGTAGTTCCGTGAATATTATACCTCGCTCCCACCTACTTTCTTATCGTTACCAGGCTCTCAACATTTCTCTTTTGGATTTCAAGTTGAGAGTTATCACGTGATTCTTTTCTTAAATTGTAAGTTGATGGGATCTAATCTGGTACAGGTGTAACAGAGGTGATATTACAAATATAATATATTAATGTGATTTATATATCATTTCATAACGCTAATGTGGCTGCTCTTACTCTAAACAGCCCTTCTCACGTAAATCAAGGATATCCAACTTGAAGTTAGCTAAATGTCTCATTTTATATTCATGGACAGTATGTGGACCACACGCGTGGCAATTAGGCCTATACAATATCAACAATATATTTTTATTCAACTAATATATTACATTAAAAGTATATTTGTGGTATCTATAGTAGCTACTATATTTATAATAATAATACCCTGCACCACGTCTTGGTACCAGTTTGAGATGAACGCTTAAGTACTAATTACGCTAATGGGTTAGTAATTGAGAAGGTTAAATATAGAGGAAGTGAACCAAAATCTGCATGGAGGGAGAGTGAAAAACCTTTTAGGAAAAAGCACCCCGCTCACCCGAGTGAGATTCGAACATCGATCTCCCCGTCCTCGGTGGTCTAGCGCAACACAAAACTAACACGTTAGCTAACTGCACCACCGAGGTGGGCACTATACTTATAGTACTATAGCTTTGTAGTGGTTTTTTGTTTATATTAATAAAACCATTTGTAAATATTTTCTATAAAATGTAAAAACAAAATACAAAGCATGTAATTCATAAAGTTCCCTATTCAAAAGTATGCATTTTCCTAGAATAATTATCTAAATTAAAATGTTAATATATAAAAATACTTAAATGCCATACCTGGTAAACTATAATGTTGGTTTAATTTCTTCCAAACACTATTAAAATAGGTGAAACCCGGACGAGTTTTTGCTTTGGTTTGTTCTTACAAGGCTTCATAGCTATCAGACGATGAAAGTACATTATTCATCAAAGAAATTCTAAGTGTGGACACAAACATTTTAAGACCCTAATTTTAATTTTAATTTTAATTAAAGTGAATACACCCAGAAAAGATCTAGGATTATACTCGGCTTGTGATGAGATTGGAACTGTTGGGTAGTTAGAGCTGGTAGATTATTGTTCCGAAGGCTGTAATTTACATTATAGCCGCTAGGGGTGACGGATCCTAGGGTATAAAAAGAGTTAAATGAAGATAGATGCGGCAGGTGTTTATTATTTTATTTTTTAATTCAAGTGATTGGTCGTTAATGACTTTAACATTTGCCAATAAGTTCATAGCTATAGCAGTTATCTGCAACCCACATCGGTGGGATGGACTAATTTAATCTGGTTTGCCGTTGACGGAGAGTTTGGAGTTCGAATTCCGGCCGGATGAACTGAGGGTTGTTTTTCTCACCCCCTCAACGTAAACTAGGGTGAATTTCCTCTATTATCTACCTTCATCGTTCCTAGTCCATTGTCGTAGTTTGTATATATGGCTATAAATCCAAATGAAATTGTCTCATGGTTGGATCATTGAAGAATCATTAATTAGGTAACTGCCCTCTTTTGCGAGATTCTGATTAAAATCACGGACAGGCTACTAGAGGTTCGGAAATTAGGGTAATTATTAGGTCCAAGGTGTGTTAAATGTGAATGAGTGCAAAAATACCTGGCCCATGACTAGATTGAAAATCCGTAAAAATCGCATCATTGGTTTCTCAGACGAAATGTTTTGTCTGGTTTGCCAGTAATCGGAAGTTTGAGGTTGAAATGGAATGTAATTAGGATGCTTTATTGTTTTTTTTAGCACCACATCTTTCTGCCTGTTCAGGCTATATGCATGTGTACTAATTACTAAAATAAGTTAGCGATAATAAAGGTTGAATTTAGAGTAAGTGTACCCGCATTTGCGTAGAAAGAGAGTGATTTTTAAACCACCCCATTAAACCTGATCGCGATTCGAACCACGATCTTCCTGTCATTGCCAGTCTAGTTTAATTTGATAATGACACCTTAGACCGTGTGGCCACCGAAGCAGGTTATCTATTATATTATTTTTCCTAGTGGCTTCCCCAAACTCCATCCATTCTAATTCGGGTGTATTTCATCTCAATTTAACCTTCCTCTTTCTGACCTCATTATCTGAATTATTTTTAGTACCGCGTCTTACTACCCGCCCGGGTTATATACCTATGTACTAATTAAACTAATGGGTTAGGGATTAAGAATGCTTAATTTAGAGTAAATGCGCTCGCATTTGCGTGGATGGAGATTGTAAAACTGTTTAGGAAAAAAATAACCCTCATTGCACCTGACCGGGATCAAACCCCAATCTCCTCGTCTTTGGCAGTCTAGTCCAACACGAGAGTAGCGTGTTAGACCACGCATTATCTTAATTCAAATGCATGTAGCGCGGTATCACAGTATGACGCGATTAAAAAAATTAAATGAGATCTAATAAAGTAAAAGAAGGATTAGTGAAATTGTACAAACCAATTTTAAATATAGAAACTCTACCATCACATCACATTGTGTATTCATTCATTCGTTAAAACATTTTCCATAAATGCCTTTGAATAGTACTTCTCTAAACGAAGCTCATCTCATTTGTAAAAGCCCTCCTCTTTCGGTAAGCTCGCCACTTGTCCATGATGCATTGTCCTCGGATGAGCAATTTAACCAGAATATATCGTAAACAACCCATGACGCAAGCTAAAATACCTCTACTTGAAGTCACAATGGAACATAACAATATGCAGTCTGTCCCATGTCCTGTAACGTAGGCACCAAATACAATTCACAATATTTAGTCGAGTAGAGCTAGAAATTACGTCCATCATTGGTGTGGTATATTATATTATATTATATTATATTAAGGCTTAGCTGTAACTAATATACAAAATCGTTGGCACGTCTGTGGAAACATTCTCTACAACTTCCGGTTGGTATAAGGAGTTAGTTAAAATGTTCATCTGGAATGGAACCTTCAGGCGTCCCCGTCAGACAACGAGAAAGTATCAATCGCCGTCAGGCCAAAAGTCTGAAAATACATTGGTCTGTGCAGTTTTCTGGAACTACTTATCTATTATGTTTGATCTTATACTCCCTTTCTCTTTAAGACTGTGTGTGTAGGTGAGCTGGCGGTCTAGGGGTAAGGTATCGGACTTCTGTGCTGGGGGTCCGAGGTTCAAACCTCGGTCCTGACACAGATTTATCTGATTACCAAACCCTTCCTTCACCTCTGACAAGACATCTTGTTAATGTGGGGAATGCAAGGCCTCCACCATGGTTCGGATCCCACGTTAAACTGTAGGTACTCCATTTCATCTCACAATCTACCCTACCATTACACATTAGCGTAAGTGCGTATAACCCGAACGGGTAGTAAGACGCGGTGATAATAATAATAATAATAATAATTTAAGACTGCTGTTAGCTCTACTGTTTTGCTAATCGGCAATGTAGACATAGCTCAAACAGAGGAAGATGTGATTTTTTGCATCGGGGCTTTATCTTATTTCACTTGATAAAAAGAGGAGAAAACGAAGAAAATACTGGGTTTATAATGTGTTTAGAGCAAGATAAGAAGGAAACTTACACAATATATTTGGGTGACTCAGAAATCACCATCAAAAGTTTCACAAATATTTTAGAATGAATGCCCCGAAGTTAGAAAACTTACAGAAACCCCTGGCATTCAGTTTTTCAGCTATCGCCTTCCAAATATTTTCTTTGGTGAGATTATTATCATAATCTTTATGCTGCAAATTATATAACCATTCATACTCTTGAACCAACATTATTCAGTTTTCTTCATCCATAGTTTTGGATTATTGCATACGTGTGTTGACAACGTTGTAATGTTCCGCAGCCACTGTCAGATTATAAATAAGAACCTTCGCGAAGGTTCGCCGCTTACCGGAAGAAGCCGAAGTAGGGGAAACTACACTAAGGCGACATCATCTACATTCACACTGATAGGACTGTGTTGGGACCGTGTTCGTACCGTGCTAGACCGTGACCTTGGAAAATCACTTTTGAAACTATCCAAGAAGACACAGTCGTAGCACGGCCTGAGCACAGTCCTATCAGTGTGAATCAAACTTAAATCTATAATCGCCCTTTATAATGTAAATGGGAAATGAGAGAAAACTACGAAACTTCTTATCCCAAGGTAAAGAGGAAAGCTTACTGAGAGTTATCAAATACCTAAGAAAAATAGGTTTTGAGCATATAAAAAAAACTACTGGATTTGTTAAAGGAAGGCTAAATCCAAAGCACTTTTCCATCAAGCCTAGTCTCATAGCTCACCAAATATGATTAGAAAGTCTTTGAAAATAAGCTAATATCATATTTTCACACTTTTTAAAAAAAATTAATAAAACACAATATATAGATAAGGTTAACATGGAAAAGAAGTCCTGTTGGAATATTTTGACTTTATTTTGGCTTGAAACATGTTTTTAAGTATTACATCTCAGAATTAAATATGGCGTTAGAGCTGAAGGTCTGTGCTGCAATTTCTCGCTTACTGAGGCGTCCCCCTTAAGAACTAATCAAAATCTTGACGTTAGTATCGGGTGTTTAATACAGTCTTTCTCACGCACCTATAAAGCCGGTAGGGCGGGTAAAATACGGGGAATTTCTTGACAAAACTAATAAGAGATTTAAAAACCACATATTAACTAAGAACATTTAACTAAAAGCTTTAAATTACAGGCCTTTATATAGGAGCAAAATCTAACCAAAGAACTAAACACAAGTCTAATTGCCCTTTAACCCCTTCTGAAACACTGGTTAAGGTGAACTACATAATGTTCTCTCACCAAGACCAAATCAATCTGTTTAAATATTAATAATATAACCTCTCACTTGTTAATTTTGTGAAAAATGAAATGTCATTTCTTTGTACTTTAACCTTTTCGTTTTGGAAAAATAAGAATTTCTTGTGGAAAACCTCAGGAATTTTGTATTAAAAAAATGGTGGTGGCTCTATTAGTAGTATGCTTTTTATTTATTTTGTGCACCACGTCTTACTACCCATCTTAGCTCAGACTATGTGAGCCTGATTTTTAGTCAGTATACACAACGATGCGGATGGCTCAGTAGCTGCGTGTTGTTAATACATACAGGTGGTACCAGTGCTTCGGAGCTGGCTTCACTCTAGCAATAAACTAGACCAGGAGATCGGTGCTCGAATCCCGGTCGAGTCTAATGAGGGTGGTTTTCCCTAAATGGTTTATAACTCTCCCTCCATGAAAGTGAAGGTACACATCAATAAGTTCAATCTTCCTCATATCAAACACATTAGCGTAGCTAGTACACATGTGTATAGCTCGAACGGGTAATAAGACGGGTGCTAACCTAACTATATGCATTGAGTATATATATATATATATATATAGTCCAATATTTATAGGAAAAATAGTTTTTAAAAATCAAAATTTTTGTCAATATTGATATATTTGTACTAAATTATTAGGTGACCTGGTGGTCTAGAGGTAAGGTGTCGGACTTCTGTACCGGGGTCCGGGGTTCAATCCTTGGTTCCGGCACAGATTTATCTGATTACCACACTCTTCCTTCACCTCTGACAAGACATCTGGTGAATGTGGGGAATTGCCAGGCCTCCACCGTGGTTCGGATCCCACGTTAAACTGTAGGTCCTCCATTTCATCTCACAATCACCCTACCATTATATATTAGCTTAAGTGCGTATAATTCGAACGGGTAGTAAGACGTGGTGATGATAATAATATATTATTAGTGTTATTTAATGAGTATTGATAATATATATAAAAAATTATAACCTCGTCTCACTACCTGCTCAGGTTATATGCATATATGATAATTACTCTAATAGTTTAGGGATGAAGAAGGAAGCATTCTAGAGGCAATATACCAGCATTTGCATGGAAGGAGAGTGAGAAACCATTTGGGGGGAGGAGAGGAAACATACTGGGAATTGATCCTCGATCTCCCTATCATCATCAGGCCAGTTTAGCGTGATATTGACGCCTTAGACCGTTCGGCCACTGAAGTGGGTTCTATCATTAATTATATCTCCAGATCACATGATTATACGTATGAATACGTGAAAGTAGATCTAGTAACTTTTCTATATGTCTCCCTATGAGAATTGTACTTTATATATAAACAAACTAATAGTGAGGTGGTCTAGTTGTGGCTCACCCTGTATTGTTCCAATATGAGGCCGATGTTGAGCGGTATCAAAGCAGAGGGGATCCGGTGGTATTTGAAGAAGGGGGGGGGGGG
>CABEEJ010002621.1:64245-75257 GCA_901482245.1 Timema douglasi | reverse complement strand
GTGGTATTTGAAGAAGGGGGGGGGGGGTCAAACCGGCTCCCCACGGGCGTTATGGAACAGCGTCAGACCACCGGGACATCATATATAATGTTAATAGTGGAACACCGGTCTATGGAGCAGATGGTGGGGACGCTTAAATCACCGACACGGTAGTTGTTTTCATAAACTCTGAGCACGTGGTCCATTCTCAAATGTCTGGAGTATCATTAAAATTTCGCTTTACAAATCCCAAGAATATTCGTTAATTCCCGTTAAGGGGTGAGGCGAGTAGGAGGGGGGTTATTATTGAAACCTTTAGTGTAGTTTATTAACAAGAGAGATAGAAATATTAACCGTATAGTTACATAAAGCTATGTTGTATTATCCTTTAGATGTTCAATAATAATAATAATAAAACCATAAATATATGGTCAAATAATAATAGTAATAATAATAATAATAATAATAGTAAAATAGTGTAAATTCAAGTCGCCTTTGTGGACACACAGCTCTATAGCCATACTATTTACATTATTTATTTATTATTTATATAAAGTGTTTTAGTTGTAAAAATGTAGGCTTATACCAAGAGATTATAATGCTTTATATGCCTCAGAGCAAACAAATAAATATTACGGTGAACCACACAGATTTTTCTCTCTCTCTTTAATCTTAGAATAAAGATATTTACTAAAAGCTCATAAAATTTATGATACGAAATAATATACATTGTTAAAGAAACACTTCACCAAAGAGAATATGTGTTTAATGATATACACTGTTACAGAAATATTGAGAAAAGAGGAGCCGGCCTCTATGTCCACCAAAGCGCATAGCAATCATTTTCGTATTTCTAAGCAGGCCTACTCCATAAAAACATATTTATATGGTTGCGTATATAGCTCAGAAACTATTGTTTTGGTAAAATTTATACCAAATTCAAACTTGTTTTTTTTATGAATACTACAACTTGACAAAGATAAATTATTTTGTATCTCTATTATTTAGAGATAATATCAAAATGTGATATTTGTGCTTAGCTGTTGTATCCTCAAAGTCATTTTCATGTAAAAATCAAAATTGCCACATAGCCTTCAGGCTTTCTATAAAACTCAAACAAAATACGGTAGTTATATTTAAAAACAATATTTAGACGCGTCTAATAAACTTGGCAATCATTTTATTACATTAACGATTGAGATGTGATATATCAACGTTACTCTATAAAGAGTATTGATGTTTTCTGGGTATTTTTTAAGAACATTTCAAAAACTATTTGGTTAAAATAAAATGTGAAAATAAAGATCATCTATTGAAACACAAGCTTAAGTGCCCAACAATAAAATACCTTGTGAAAAACTAGGGTGACAGCAAAAAAAAAAAAATCGAGAGATTGTGGGAAGCCCATTGAAAGGAAATGTTTGTGAAAATCTTAAGACCGTATGTGATGTTCACGTTACGTGTCAGGTAAGATAAAATATCATGTGTCACTCAAGTGTCAAACAAGAGTAAAGCTTATGCGATGCTTAAGTGCCAGACAAGGTAATGACTTGTGTAAATCTCAAGTGACAGGTAAAGAAGATCCTTTATGTTGCCCAAGTGCCAGAAAATTGTATAGCTTATAGTATGCTTCAGTGTCAAACAAGAGAAGAGATTATATGATGCTTAAGTGCCAGACAAGGTAAGAACTTATGTAAATCTCAAGTGTCAGACAAGAGAAGAGCTTCTGGGATACTCAAGTGCCAGATATAATAGAGCTACAGTTGATGCTTAAGTGTCAGACAAGAGAAGAGCTTCTGGGATACTCAAGTGCCAGATATAATAGAGCTACAGTGATGCTTAAGTGTCAGTAAATAGAGGAGCAAAACTCATTTGCCAGGAAAGGGAAGCTCTTTAGTTACACTCAAGTGCCAGAAATGAGCACAGATTATGTTAAGTGCCAGACATGTGAACCGCTCGTGTGAGAAGTTCAGGTGAGGATCACAACCCATCACCGAGGTTGGAGCGGTAAAAGTTTGTGTTCCAATTGCATTATTCATATACCAAGTCATGCATATTTACACCTGATTGTAGTTTGTATAATACATGACGTCTCCAAATGCGTGAGCGAAATTTGAATTTATAGTTGCGTAGCGGCGGGGAATAGCAAATATGTCTCTGTTTACTCTTTAAATTGACATTCGATACAGTACAACACCGATCCTTTGTTTCTTGTGACGTTTCAGTATGATTCGCACATATTTGCTTTGTGTGAAATTGTCTGAAAGTCATATTACAAACACAGCTCTGTTTAATTTGACTCGCTTTGCTTTGGCGGAGCCCCCAAACCCCTAATGAGTTTTCTTTCCAAGTGGATGTAAACTAATGTAATTCCAGAGTTTTTTTTTTTTACCGTTTAGCCACAAGATACCTCCAATGAAAGGTCCACACCGATTTTAAAGTTGTGCCGAAGTTTTTAATTTTTTTCTGGGGCTAAAAAATTAAATGTTAAACTTTTTGGAATCCCCCCGTCGGTCACAGACTAGAAGCTATAAGTTTGCCAAATTTCAAGTTTCTGGCTCATCTGTAAGAGGGTAAACATTTTCATTGAGTGAGTAGGCCGTGGGGGCTTTATAGTAGTATAATTTGCCATGGGTTATTTATTATTAAATACTAATTTTGAGAGTCAACTGTTTTTTTTATAAAGTTATTTAATTTTAACTATCCTCCGCTGTTTAGTTTAAAAAATATAGTGGATGGTTTTCTCAAATATTAATTTTGCTCAAGGAAAATACTCGCAGAACATTAGAGATGCAACTAAAGACAATAACTAGAAAAAATACCTTTTCTAAAAGTGTATTTAGTGTGCTTGGACCACACCGTCGGTTTGAAAATAGCCACATTTATTTCATCACACTTTACGGTAGATTAAAGTTTGTTTCTTTTTTGAAAGACATTGTGAAAGTTAATAAGGAACGATTAGTATAATAAATAATGTAATTTAATTTTAATAATTTAGATCTAATATGAAAATTCTAAATGTTCGATGTGATATAATGACAATTTAAAAATGTAACAATATTTGGAAGAAATTTTTAAAATAAATTAAAAAATTATATATCTTGATGACAATTGTGATACTTCATTAAATCTAATATGAAAAATCTAAATGTTCGATATGATATAATGAAAATTAACCTAGGTAACAGTATTTAGAAGACATTTTTACAATAAATTAAAAAATTATATATATTGTGATACTTCATTAAAATATTTACATAACATCTAAAAAGTTTGAAACATGTTAAAAAGGAAACTTTTGAGTCATATTACATTAAAGAACAATACTAGGAGACGGAGATGGACATATATAAATAATTTGTCATGCAAATAAACGGTTGCTTGTGAATTTGGAATTATAGAATAAAATAAAAATAATTAAAATTGAATTCCTTTTATATCTGTGTTAATTCCCCGTTCCTATGGATGGATGTTGCGCATATTAATGCAACATTACGTTGTCGGTGACCTGGCGGTCTAGGGGTAAGGTGTCAGACTTTTGTGCTGGCAGCCGGGGTTCAATCCCCGGTCCCGGCACAGATTTATCTGATTACCAAACCCTTCCTTCACCTCTGACAAGACATCTTGTGAATGTGGTGAATGCCAGGCCTCCACCATTGTTCGGATCCCACGTTAAACTGTAGGTCCTCCATTTCATCTCACAATCACCCTACCATTACACATTAGCGTAAGTGCGTATAACCCGAACGGGTAGTAAGACGCGGTGATTATAATAATAATAACATTACGTTAAATTGTCATTATATCACATCGAAAATATAGAATTTTCATATTAAATTTAAACTATTAAAATTGAATTATATTATTTATTTGTTTCTTTTTTTTAAGTTAGGAGGAAAATCAAATGATGAGGCGAATTATCCTGGTTCGACTCCAGATTCTGAGAACTGATACACTTAAATGTTTCCTGTGTCAAAGTATATGTTGTACATTTTTAAATGAACACTGTGATTTAATTACTTTAATATTTGTTTTGTGATAAGTATTCAAACATATTCACGATGATTTAAACAGACACTAACTACTTGAAATAAAATAGTATTTGTTTTAGCTTTAATAAGTTAGTTTAGTTTGTGATTAAATAAAAAAAATGAAATATTATTAAACTATTTATACTTATAGAATAAATTTCATGAATAGACGCTTTTAATTTATTTTTCCAAACTCGTATTGAGTATTTAAACTTATTCTCAATGTCTACAAACGTACATATTTTATTTTAAATGAGTTTATTTCAATTTTTATTGCCAAAATGTTCAAAGATTAGCTATGTTTTGAACAAAAAACAATCGCTTGGTTTCTCTTTATTATGTTTAAGTTAACAAATAAGTAAAATTAAGTCTTAATGATATAAAAACTATTCCTAGACTATCAGAAATACCCGACAGTGAATTGTCTTGCTACCCCGGGCAAGCTTTTTTTTTTTGCTTCAAACATACAAAACAAAACTCTTCATTTTAATTATTCCGATCCAGTTTTTAGTTAATTTAAAAATCTAATAATTTTTTTTATAATATTAGAGCTTCAAGGTGCACTTGTTCGTACACAGGAGCTATTTTTTTTAGCATTGATTTTTAATACTGTTCAGGTAATACGCCTATGTACTAATTAGCCTAATAGGTTAGGGATTGGAAAGGCTTAAATTAGAGGAAATTCAGCTGCATTTGCGTGGCGAGAAAGTAGAAAACCATTTAGGAAAACCGCCCTCAGTACACCCAATCGGGTTTGAACCCCGATATTTTCGTCTTAGGAAGTTTAGTCCAACACTAGAGTAGCGCAATAGACCACGTGACTACGGGGGGCCATTAATTTTTAAATTTCAGCCCCAGCGTTTTGTATACATCACGTTCATAAATTATACACAAACTTACTCTTCATTTTATTAATATAGATATAAAATCCATCCCAAAAGAAATATTTCCAATAATTGTTTAATACTAACTACCAAAATAAATGTATTCAGTCATTTTGACTTCCATCCTACTTTAAGTGGTTTTTTAAAAACTGTATTAGGTAGTTTTTAAGTTGTGTGCTAAAATGATATTTTTTTAAATTACAGTTTAAACTGTTAATTTGAATATATATATATATATTCAAATTAACAGTTTAAACTGTAATTTAAAAAAATNATATAATATATATATATATATATATAAAATATATATATATATAAAATATAATATATATATATATATAAAATATCATATATATATATATATATATATATATATATTCAAATTAACAGTTTAAACTGTAATTTAAAAAAATATCATTTTAGATGTGTACTGATTCAGTAAACCCGATTACCGATTGTTTAAAATAATTGTTCATGCTACGATTATTTACACAGATTTATCCCGATTATCGATTATCGATTGTTTATTAATAACAATTGGGAAATATGCGTAAGAGAATTTAACAGATAATGTAATCATTACAAAAAGATTTTATGCATACAAAAATATATGTTATTCCTATTCGGCAAAAGTTAGAACGAGATTGTTAGTTTCATCAGCGATATGTACTTATATTTCTTTATCTGGTTATGTAATATTTGCATAGCCCACAACCCAGATTCAGTGTATATATGTGTGTTTTTTTTATCCCTAAACACCCACCTATAAAAATTTGCTTTAAATTTTACTTTAAAAAAAACAATTAACCGTCATAGTAATCGCGGATAACAATTAATTACCGATGCACTAATAATCGCTCGATAACGATTCATCGGTATCCGCATCGGTACACCCATATATATATATATATAGAGAGAGAGAGAGAGAAAGAAAATAATGTTCATCAACTTTGATCAATATTTCATTAATACCTATTATAATATCTTTAGGCCTGCGGAAACGTTTTTAGCATAATATTTACAGTAATTCCACCCCCTCGTACTGTACTGGCATGTGAAGCAGTTGTCTATCACCTTCCCCTTTAGGCTGTTTGCTGTAAATCTCCTGGAGAACAACCAATATTAGCAAATAATTATTAAAGCTTTAGGGTTTACCTCGTCAATGAACTGTCTCGGATAAACGGATAACAATGTGCCGCTTATATTTGCATAACACACAGACATGGGGCGAGGGTACTGAAAGAGGGGGGAGGGGATAAGTTGGAAACAAATATCATCGGTTTTACTGTATTACGTCATATGTTGACAAGCAGATGGCAATCAAATCAATTCGTAATCACACATCACAATAGCGCGATGACAGTCTGTTGGAGTTAAGCGGTGGGACAAAGCTGTATAAATAATTCGCAACGGATAGCCTACAGGTAGTATTGGTTTGTAACTAAATTTATGATAATCGGTAATAGTAATTTCACGTTCATTTTGTTTTTTCCATTTATTTGAGGTAAGTGCTTAACGTGAATATTCAGAACCGGCTGAGTATATTAGTGTATGACTTATAAACTAGCTTACAGATAGAGTAGACACAACATTTAGCCCCCTTACCGTTAATTTATCACTGTGAGATGGGGGGAGGAACCTACATCTGAACAATGATATATTTCTCGGCCATGCCGGGAATCGATTCCGGGACCCTTAGCTCAGTATAAAGATACACTGCCGACTGGACTAAGGTGTCGGACTGTAATATTAATGCTAACACTTTATTTTGCTAGATGAAAACTTTGTAAGCTACAAGTTACGTGCTATTTAAATAGCCTTAGTGTGTGTTTTTTAGACTCATTAATGCCTTTGATTTGGTATTTGATTAAAATAGGATATGCTCATCCAGGTGATTAAATTTATTTCGAGTAACTTCACTGAGTCTTAAATAACTTGTCCCAAACAACTAAAAGAGATCGGTCGATATCAACAAAACGTTATTTGGACGCCAACAAATCCACTATTATAATATCATCATTTACCAGAGTTTTGTTGTTGTTGACGTTTCAACCTAATAGTGAACCTAAAGAGATCTTTTAAATAAAACTATTTCAATGACAGCATGGTTTAAGGCGTCACTCTCACAATAGACTAGACTGCCGATAGCGGGTAGATCGGGGTTGTTATCCCGCTCGGGTATACCGAATTTGATGTTTACTAAATGGTTTTCCACGCGAATACGAGTACACAACCTCAAAATCCAACCCTCCCTATCCCTTATATATTACCTTAATTAGTAGGCCTACATATTAATATAGCATAGACGCTGTGTTAAAATATTATAATGAAAAACCCAACAAAAAAACCAAAAGTTAAACACAATGAAGAATTGTCACTAGACTAATTGCATAAAATAAAATAATATTGATTACTGTCTTTTCTCTGATTATCTCTAAATATCAAACTTAGACCTAACTTGTAACGCACATTACCACTTCAATGTACTAATGGGCTTGATTTTATTTCACCCCACCATTTTGAAATAATCTGTGTCCATAAACATGAACTATTTCAGTAATGTTTGGCTCCAAGCAAAATCAGATAAACCGTCAACGTACACTTATCAAAGAATAAGTATTTTAAATCATACAGTCTTCACAGTTTAATATTAGCGTATGTAGTATTATCGTTATCTTGTTTAAAATATTAGATAGAGCGACTATTAAGGTCTATATCAGGGGTTAGAAAACTATAGATATTGGAAGGCCTAATTTAAAAAAAATGATATAATTAATTGTTTAAATATGCGAAAAAGACGTACAAAACACCTCAAAATACCACATGTTGCTGGCTGTATAGGAACCTGATTTTGTCTCGTAGAGAGTCTAAAGTAAATTCTTAGCTGTGTGTGGATTCATTCATGTATCTTAACGATAAAATTCCTTATTTAAACTAGAGTTGAGTGTTTAGTATTTGGGTTGTGCCTTTATTAATAAAGTTAGCTGTAAGTTTCCGTGTGTTATTATTATTATTAGCACTGCGTCTTACTACCCGTTCGGGTTATACGCACTTACGCTAATGTGTAATGGTAGGGTGATTGTGAGATGAAATGGAGGACCTACAATTTAACGTGGAATCCGAACCATGGTGGAGGCCTGGCATTTTTCCGTGTGTTAATTGACGTATAGTTTATTTATGTTAGCAGTCAATTATTGACTAACTAGCATAATAACCGTTTAAAAATCAATGGTTTAATTTCTGATCATGTAATGTGCCTCATTGGTATTTATTGGACAATGATTTAGAGTGGGGATATTTTTTTAGTGGTCCTCAAAATTTGTAAGGCACACTTAAATTAAAGACTCTATAGTAAATAAATTATTTACTCCTGTCTAAGTGTGAAAATGTTCCTAAAATCAAGATTTCACTATAAACAACACATTTAAGTACATCAATTTTAGTTGTTTTTTTTAGGGACTGCCGTGTAAATTTTGGTCACCAAGTATATCTGCATTCTTTAGGGTTTGAGGCTACTTGTCTGAAAAATAAATTTTCAGCTTCCTAGGTCCTTTGGGTTTCGAGATTTTTTTCGGCCGGACAAAGGAACAGGTAATTATTATGCTGGAGAGTGTTCATCCCAAAAAAATAATTTCTATTATAAATTGGAAATTTACTTACTTCAGCTCACCAAAACATATTTTTATCATATGTTTTAAATAGTGCGATTCTAATCATTATTACTATATTAGCTTTCAAATTAAAAAGACCCTATTCATATATCATCATGAAAACTCTTCTTGAAATGCACGCAAAATATCTAGGGCCAACACTTCCTGTTGATTGTTATTAATAGAGTACTAATACGGCTCGCCTTCAAGTTTTAATGAAATTCTCTCCACTTGATGTGCCTCCATGCTACCTCTATTTTATTCATGGGGACTAGGAGAGGAAACTCCGTCTCCATGGAATAACGAAGAAAAGATATCGTGATCACGGGATTTGTAGAATTAAACTGACGTTAGTCTGATTTTCATAGGAAGAACCTCGTCCGCCTGCTATTTTAGATACTAGATATAACTTCAATTATTCATTCACAAAGTCATATGATATGAAGCTGTTATTTTGATAGATATTATCAATATTTATAGAATAACCCCAATAATATAGTGAAAATGTTACCAATGTTGGCCGCAGAAAAAAAAAAGTTTGTATTTTATTGTGGAGTTTTAGGGATAAGGTGTCAGACTTCTGTCCTGGCAGCCGGGGTTCAATCCTCGGTCCCGGCACAGATTTATCTGATTACCAAACCCTTCCTTCACCTCTGGAAAGACGTGTATTAATCACAACTTGTAAATGTGGGGAATGCCAGGTCCTCCACGGTGGCTCGGATCCCACGTTAAACTGTAGGTCCTCCATTTCATCTCACAATCACCCTATCATTACACATTAGCGTAAGTGCGTATAACCCAAACGGGTAGTAAGACGCGGTGCTAATAATAATAATAATAATAATAATACTGTGGAGTGCTGCCAAGGTTACGTAGATCTTATCAAAATCGAATCTACATAGTCCTCATTTGATAAATCATCACAATTTAATTTATTATAGTTTAGATTAACAGTCTGATACCTATGACAGGTCAGCACTTAAAAGTACGCAAGTACATACAATAAAATAATATAATAAAGCTAAATACTGATATGTACTGATGAATAATTATAAAAAATAGGACATAATAATTATTAATGATAGATGATAAAAAATAAATAATTTAAGAGTAGTAAAAGCGTAAATATTAAAAAGGATAAGAGTAATAATAATAATAATAATAATAATAATAATAGACTACATCAAAGGTACAGTTTGAACTATGCTCATCCTGGAAACAATTCAACGATTCGTAACAAATCCGCTTTGGTGGCTGAATTGTTTAAGGTGTCCCTCTCGTGTTAGACAGGCCTGCTGATAACGGGGAGATTGGAGGTTAGAATCCTAGTCAAGCTATTGAGGTTGATTTGCCCTTAATTGTTTCCCACCCTCTTTCCAAGCAAACAAATGCGGGTAGACTCCCTCTAAAATGCTTCCTGCCTCATCCCTGTACCATTAGAGTAATTATCATATATGTGTATCACCCGAACAGGTGTTAAGACGTGGTTATAACCTTATAACCAACTCCACAACACGCCACTGAACAGTATATATACTTGCCACGGACCAGGGTACGAGAGATCTCTTATACGAGCTACGTTAGAATGCCACTTCGGATATTCAACGCAGTCATCTCGTCGTAAACAAGAAGTGACACCTCCTCCCCACCTTGTTCCATGCCCCGACTATTTTGAACTCATCTCCCACGGGGCAGTAACTACCCTGCCATGGTTTAAGGTTGAAGAGGAAATTAGATTGCTTCCAGCGGTGCAAGCCTTGAGAGATGGCAATTATAGGTGTGAGAGGAGGCTGTACCTGTGACCCTTAATACACGGGCCTCTATTGGTCTGTTATCACAATAGTCGAACCTTTTCCCCTCGCGGTTTCATTGATAAAGAGAGGCCTGATTACAGAGTGCTTCCGATTAAAGAAACACAGAAGGTGTAGGTTTGTCCTGTTACCCTGAAATAAACCTTTCCTTGATCAGTTTGGTTCGCGTGGAAACTGGGTGGTTTTTTTTTATGCTGATTGGTTTCAAACCACTACTATTCTTTCTTGGATTCACACGATAGATAAATATATACTGAGCTTACAGAACTATCTTAGGGGGGTATGGACGAACGCATGAAATACTAAGGCTACTTTTATTTTTAGATTAATATGTTAAAATAAGATAATAATGTGTCACATATTTATAAATTATCAATTGAAAGGTTTCCTCCCTTTTATTGAATTAATACATTTCCCATGGTGACCTGGTGGTCTAGGGGTAAGGTGTCAGACTTCTGTGCTGTGGTCCGGGGTTCAATCCTAGGTTCCGGCATAGATTTATCTGATTACCAAACCCTTCCTTCACCTCTGACAAGACATCTTGTGAATGTGGGGAATGCAAGGCCTCCACCGTGGTTCGGATTCCACGTTAAACTGTAGGTCCTCCATTTCATCTCACAATCACCCTACCATTACACATTAGCGTAAGTGCGTATA
>CABEEJ010002621.1:45484-60526 GCA_901482245.1 Timema douglasi | reverse complement strand
GGGGCTGTCTCAGGACTAACTGTAGTAATATCCTGTTACAGGTGCCATCTTCACAGAGGATCAGAAAGACAGCAGCACGGAACTGGCCTTCAAGTGGGAGGGGCTGTCTCAGGACTAACTGTAGTAATATCCTGTTACAGGTGCCATCTTCACAGAGGATCAGAAAGACAGCAGCACGGAACTGGCCTTCAAGTACGCGGTGTACCGTATCAACAAGGACAAGCACCTCCTACCCAACACGACCCTGGTGTATGACATCCAGTACGTCCCTCGTGATGACAGCTTCAGGACTTCCAAGAAAGGTACACTAGATTTCACAAATCATTTCCCATTCACGCCATTTACTAATGGTGTTTATACTGTTGAGGCCTTCTTTAAATTAGATCATTCACCACAACTTCTTAGCCTAAAATATATATATATTAGTCCTGACCCTTACACTTTCCCCAATGATAAGTACATCCTCTTTGCTCATCTTCATCGAGGACACTTGCCAAAATTAGCCTTTAAGTTAAGGTGCGTTCGGAGGGAGTGCGAATGTTTTTACAGTTTTTATAGAATTGAATTTTTTTTTCCAAAATAAATCAAATATTTCTCCAGTAGCAACATAGAGTTTAGTTTTTTGCACATGCTAACATCAACATATCTTGAATATCTGTCAAAGGTGTCCTGGAATTTTGTCAAAACTTTTTCTCTTTATTTAAAAAGTTTTGACAAAATTCCAGGACACCCTTGACCGCTATTCAAGATCTGTAGATGTTAGCATGTGCAAAAAACTGAACTCTATGTTGCTACTGGAGACATATTTGATTTATTTTTGCCAAAAAAAATGTAATGCTATAAAAACTGTAAAATTACTCGCGCTCCCTTCTGCCGCACCTTAACATTGACATTTATTTAGAGTACCTACTGCCTATGTTTTCTTTCTTCGAGTCTAAAAAATCATTCTATTTGAATTTGTCGACTTTGTACAAGGAAAAACGGACTATATGATATGTTCTTTTCATAATAGTTATTAAAGTTTTAACGTTATTAGTGGTACCTTGCGAGGAGTCTGTGATCTATTTAATGACTTTCTGCTAATTAGGTAATTATAATTTGAACATCATCGAATAAGCGTGTGACTTTTACAAGTACTGTGTGTATGCGATATCCAACCGTATCTTTCTTGATCATAAGTTGGCTGATTCTTATCAGTTCATTGAAGATCTTTAACCGTCCGTTGAGACGTATTAGCTTTGTGTTTATCAGTAATATTTTATAACTTATTAGGTATATCAATGCGTTCAGTGGAGTCACAAATGGCTGTGCGATTTGATAGCTCGGGATTATATTGATCACTCGTAATTAGATGACGATTTTGCACACGTCCTTTACAGACTCTGCCTTAAAATATGATTAAAGAATTATCCTGAGAACAGGATGAATCTTGCATATTTCTGTAGTAGATAATTGGTGCGCTAAGCCTAAGGTCCCGGGCTAGATTCCCTTTGTGCATTTGCATTTTTTTAACTAAAGTAATTAATTGGAGATAGTTTGATTTAAAAATAACATAAATGTTTCTTTTTAGGTGAGGATTGTTTCAATATGTTCTTTATTTGTTTATAAGCATATATATATAAATAGCGATTACTGTTTTAAAATTATCTAAGATCCTTTAAAATATATTTCAATCGTTTTTTTGTTTTTTAACGATATTACTTTATTTTCCTTATTTTTCTTTTATCACATTGTAATCTCATTCATTCATCACTTTAAAATGTTACGCTTCGACATAATAAGGTATTGAAGTGAACCACCAACCAATTTATATCAATTTAAAATTTATATTTATGATATACTACCTTAGATTTTCCCAGACACATTAAAAAAAGACAGTGTTAAGCAGTTAAATAACCAAAATTTCATTTAAAAAGTGTGATAAATTCATTGAAAAGGAGAATGAAAACTAAAATTTTTTTTTTTTTTCCGAAAGTAACTTTCCTTTCTACAACAACCCATTTCCCCCCAATTTCTGGTGGGTACAGTTCTTTACTCCATTCTCCCGCTATCCCGAGCCCCTTTTTGGAGGTAGGGTTGGTCCGATAGACGCAGAGAGAAGTATCAAAGGAATTGATCAGCAGTTGCTGTTGGAGAGGTTGGAACATGGAAAGGGGTGGTCTGGCGCAGGGTGAGGTTTACGATGGTGGAAAAGAGAGGGGTAACATTTATGACCCAAAAAGAAAGAAGTAATTGCCAGATACCCTTGCCGTGAAGTGTTTTTGAATGATGCTGATATTGCGGTTTTTCTCTGCTTTTATTTTTGTTTTATGGACTGTCGAGAAATTTCACTTTTCTATTGGATTATAAAATTATATCCTAATTAATCTAAACTCAAGTTGAAGTTAGTCTCAAATCAATTATTTAAAGTATATAGATCAAAAGTAAATATTGCAAACTTTATTTGGAAAATCTTGATATTTTTTTCACTTATGCTTTAATACGTGGTTAGTTAAAAAACAGTGATATTTTAAAAATATCGATTACACTAGTTTCTAATATACATTTAATTTTTTTGATGTATGTTAAAAAAAATTATCGAAATAAGAACATTTTTATTTACTATGGTCACTCAATTCTAGATTACATTCATTCGTATGGTAAAAATTTAAATTCATTGGTTAAAATTCACTGTAAAATATTTTTAATGAACCAGTTATTTTATTTAAATCCTGGTGTAACATAAATCTTCTGAATAACGTAAAGTTTGTTTATATTTCACCCACACGTGACGTTCATGAAATGTTTGTCAACTGAAAATGTGCTTTTATTTGGTAGATCAAAACTAATAAATACTTTAGTGACATCCCCTTTTTAAAAAAATATGTTTAAAACATTGACAGAATAGAAAGTAAATTAAAATATAGCTCAAATTATGAGTTTTTTCCAAACTATTCTTTTAGTTAAAAAAAATGTTATTTCAGTTAACAGATAGCTGTTTTGTTGGTCTAAGCCGCTATTCCCTGCGAAGGAGTTTTAATTGTTTCTATGTAGATTTATATAGCCTCCACACATGACCAAAATGGTGTATAAATCCCACCGTAAATGACTTGTTTATTGATGTAACTTCACATGCTCACGTACGAGGGGAATATGGGGAGGGGGGGAGGGGGAGAGGAAATGGGTGTAGTGCTAGATAATATGTAATAGAAATATACGGCCAAATAAAGCTGCACGGCTGGCATCCATTACAGAATAATATTCCAGTGTTGGTAGCACTGATCCACAGGACCGAGTTTTGTTTGACGTTTAAAGTTATTACTATTATTAGCACCGCGTCTTACTACACGTTCGTGTTATACGCACTTACGCTAATGTGTAATCGTAGGGTGATTGCGAGATGAAATGGAGGACCTACAGTTTAACGTGGAATCCGAACCACGGTGGAGATCCACATTCACAAGATGTCTTGTTAGAGGTGAAGGAAGGGTTTGGTAATCAGATAAATCTGTGCCGAGACCGAGGATTGAACCCCGGACCCCTATCACAGAAGTATGACACCCTACCCCTAGACCGCCTGGTCACCCGACATTTAAAGTATAAAATTGCGATGTATATAAGGGGCCATTAAGCTACTCATTTTAAAAGAAGCACTATTTAAAATCTCACCTCCCTTTTTTTTAAATTAAGAGTTAAAACTGATTTTTACTTTCTCTCGACCCGTCGTTGAAAAAAGTAATTTATTGTGATCTTCAAAAAAGATCGAACTCGAGATTTTGATAAACGTCGATGTTTCATGACCCCCTGAAACCGAAAAAGTGTTTTTGCGATTCCGTTTGTTTGTCTGTATTTTGGACTAAGACCGAAAATTATTTTACAAATCAGGCTAAAACTTGTGATCCAGGGTCTTCATAAGGACCCCCAAAGTTGTTGTTTTTTAATTAGATGTCCAGCCCTAAATTTAAGGGTAACTTACTGATGGACATAAAGAGATAGAATCGATATTTTTCAATAAACACTTTAGATATTTTGATTAAATTTTGTATCTAGACACTTATTAACATTACAAACAAAATGCCAATTTTCATATTTTTTTCCCATGAAAATGGATTTGAGGGTACAATACACAGACAGAAATTTCCTATCTAGATCTTATCTCCGTAACAATCTGAGATACGGAATAACTTCTCATTGTAGGGATGTAATACTGTTAAAATAAATATAATTTTAATCTGGAATACATTTTTATGAAACCAATAGTTTCTGATCCATAAGCAACCACATATTTATGTTATAGAGTAACTAGAAACATTAGATTGATTGTTATGCCCTTTGGTGAACAGAGATGCTCCTATTTTCTCACAGTTTCTGTATCAGTCATTAGTTATTAAACGACTTAACCAATGGTGTTGGGACTAGGAATGTATTTTTGAGATATCTTTCTCTTATAATACCAAGAGTAAATGGGCAACCATCCCCTAGGCATCCTAATACAGTATGAGCCTCCACCGCCACCAGAAACCCAGTTCATTGAGAGCCAAACGCCGTGTGCCATGTAGCTAATGATAGTAGTAAGAATGATCATTATTATTAATAGATGCATTTTATGTGGCTTCATGTATTTAAGGTAGTGCTTATTAGAAATTTAATCTAAAGAAAGAGCAAGAGTAAGTAATTGAGGGAAAAGTTCAGTGCCTATCTTATAGTAAGAAAGGGGCGCACTTTTTCATAAAAAGAAGCCTTATCAGTGAAACTCCTTATGTTCGAAACACGCTCTCCTTAGTTAAAATCAGACATAAAATACAAATAATCGATCCGGGGATAAAGAAGTCAAATACAATATATTAATCTATTATATTTAGCACCGCGTCTTACTACCCGTTTGGGTTATACGCTTTAATTACTAATTACGATAATGGATTAGGAATTGGGAAGGTTGAATTAGAGGAAGTTAACCCGCATTTGCGTGGAGGGAGAGTGTAAAACCATTTAGGAAAAACCACCCCAGTTCACCCGACCGAGATTCGAACCTTGATCTCCCCGTCCTCAGCAGTCGAGCTCAACACAACTAGCGCGTTAGCCAACTACGCCACCGAGGCGGGTTATATTAATCTAGGGTCCAACCTTTGTCGGTTGGTCTTAGATTCTGAATGAAGAATGGTTTTATTATAGTATCTTCAACTATTTTTATTGTGACCATTTCTCAACCCCCAACTAGCAAAATAAATCTTCATACACAACAGAGAAGTAATGATCATCCGTCTTTCCACCCTCTCCATTCCCCCATTCAAACATTGTTTTTCCCCCTTTTATTTATTTTAATGTCCAACGATTCTCTTCTTTTTTTCTAAAGAGTTGAAACGTTTGTGTCTGGCAATGGATGAACGAGTATTCCGGATTGATTTGTGCGTCCCTGCCCACGTGGCATCTTTGCGATAGAGCTGCTTTTTATGAGATTTTTGTCTCCTCCCTATCCCCCACGATGGACGGTCTGGTCTGGTCCAGTTGACAGCATCCCTCATAAGATAACCCCCTTCTAGCCTCACCTATATCAGTCCCTCTGTCCCCCACGGCACGGTAGCTTAAAAGTCAACTGAGGGTCACCGGATCCAACCAAGGTGTTGAAAACTACATACATCTCATGTTTATTTTGTTGTTTTTTATAAAACTGCGTCTTACTACCTATTGGTGACCTTTTGGTCTAGGGGTAAGGTGTCGGACCTCTGTGCTGAGGTCCGGGATTCAATCCTCGGTCCCGGCACAGATTTATCTGATTGCCAAACCCTTCCTTCACCTCTGACAAGACGTGTATTAATCACAACTTGTGAATGTGTGGAATACCTTGCCTCCACCGTGGTTCGGATTCCACGTTAAACTGTAGGTCCTCCATTTCATCTCACAATAAGCCTACCATTAAGCATTAGCGTAAGTGCGTATAACCCGAACGGGTAGTAAGACGTGGTGCTAATGATAATAATACTACCTGTTCAGTTTGTACGCGATGGCGTAAATACGAGGAAGGAATAGTTTTACCGGTAATATACCTGCATTTGCGTGAAAACTGAGTAGAAAACTATTTAATAAAATGCACCCTCAGTATACCCAACCCCCTTGTCATCAGCTGCCCAGTCTTAACACAAGAATGATGCCTTAGCCCTTTCGACCACTGAGGTGGGTTTCGTGTATAATGATGGATTTTCTCAATAATATTTTACTCTAATACTTTAATATCAATAAAGATATCAGTTATTAAAGTTTTCACCAGTGTCCACGCGTTAAAATCCGTTAGGCTCGTGATAAATTAGATCACCTATGAAGGGGATGTGTAGGCTACAATCTCGGCTTGTTGCATTGGAGGAGGTTCTCCACGTGTGATTCAGAACTGTGGCTTTCTCCATTCCCTTTTCATGATGATGCCGGTGCATTTCTTACAAGATACTCTCCCAATTCCCACCCTTTATTATTAATCGCCAATAACCAGGGTCCGGACCTTGATGGTCTATAAATGATTGACCTCAAATTTTCAAAAAATATTCCTAAAAGTTTTAAAAAAATATCTGAATGAGTGTACATGACTCAATCAAACACGTGATTTGCAAATGGGACGCTATGTAAAGTCTTCAACAAATACAATCTTGTATTCGGCTTAATACATTGATTTTCGAACTTATGCTAAACACGTAATAGCTATACCCTCCCAACGAAGCCATCTCAAGCTTAGTTGTAGTGTCTCACCAGGAATATGTATTTAACAACCAAACAAGCAAGTAAGATACAAAGTTCATTGACTAAATTAACTTTTCACACCAACAGATGTGTGTTGAAAACATGTTTGAGTATTTATATACATTTATTAAATATCCATAATATTAAAAATACGCTTACTCAACATAATTAATAAGGTGACCTGGTGGTCTAGAGGTAAGGTGTCAGACTTCTGTGTTGGAGGTCCAGGGTTCAATCCTCGATCCCAGCACAGATTTATTTGATTGACAAACCCTTCCTTCACCTCTAACAAGGCATGTATTAATCACAACTTGTGAATGTGGGGAATGCCAGGCCTCCACCATGGTTCGGATTCCACGTTAAACTTTAGGTCCTCCATTTCATCTCACAATTACCCTATCATTACACATTAGCGTAAGTGCGTATAACCCGAACGGGTAGTAAGACTCGGTGCTAATAATAGTAAAAATAATAATAACATAAGTAATGCCTGAAACTTATTCGCTAATGGCTAAAAAAACGCCTCATAAATGGCTAAAGGTTTCCCTAAAAAGGAAACAAAAAATAATAATCGAAGGATCGTAAACATAATTTATGTGTGTGACGCAAAAAAAAAATATTTCATCAAAATCCCGTTTATGCTAATAGTTGTATACTTAAACGTACCTATAAAATATATGCTAGCATTTATCCAAACTAATTACACTTTAATTTTTAATGTATGTGGGTTGTATGTAATCTTGTTTAATAAACATGAAAGGTAGAAAGCTTAACTTTCATAACTCCAGCTATTATGTATGCTATTTATGAAGATTTACTTCATCCAGATATCATATTCTAGAAAGTGAAACATGACCCCTGGACAAGGGAATCGATCCCGGCACCTTTGGATAAGTACGCTAATGTACTTACCACTGAGATATCCAGGAATCATCCCATACCCAGGGTCATTCTTCATTCATATTTTAAGGCAGAGTCTATGATGGACGTGCGGAAATCGTCGGCTACAAATGTGTGATTTTATTAAGATCATGAGTTATCAGATAACACAGCCACCTTCAACTCGGTAGTTGGCTTATTGCTGCCACATGGACACTTATTAATTCATTGATTCATTTATTAGGCCATCCATATTGTAATCGGTTTGCTGTAATTCTTCACATTTGCCTATCCTGGGCCAATGTTTCAATATATAGCCTACCATGTTGTTAATAATTATTCTTTACTGTATATCTTTCCAAAATCTTCTTACTTCATTCGATTTTTTATTTTTTTTTTGCACTTCTGTATTTGATTCTATCTCCATCCATGACATTTGCAACATTTTTCTGTCGCACCACATTTCAAATGCTGATAATCGTTTCCTTTCAGCTGCACCAATGATCCATGTTTCACATTTGTAAAGCGCACAATGCCTCAAACATATTCCTTTATAAACCTTTTCCTGATTTCCAAATTTATTCTAGTAGAGACTAGTAATGTCTTCTTGTAATGAAAAGCTTTTTTAGCCTGCGCTATTCTACTTATAAAGTATCTTTCTCGCCTCTGCTATCTCCGGTCCTTTTACTTAATAGGTAGCAGAACTTACATAATGTAGCCTTACTTCTTCTGGTTCTATATTCATTAGATTTCTACTGACCAGAAAGTCTTATTCAAACTGAATTAAATTACATGATATGCTGCAAAATTTCATCGATTTAGAGATACTGCCAACATATTCATACGTCCAATCTATGCTGCATCGTCTTTGGAATAGTGAGGAAATAAGGACCCTGTGAATGGAACAATTATGGGTACTTCAGAAGTAAATTTTTGAGACACTAGGTCCTGTGCTCGATTCCCCTGCATGGGTGTAGTTGTCCAAACAACCTAATATAACGTTATCATGATTATTAAAACGTAAGAAATTGAACGAACATTCGTCTCTAAAGATGATTAAAAAAAACTAACTCTATTAATGTATTTATGTATTTTAATGCTTCGCACCAATTCCAGTAAGTGTTTGGTGTTATTTGTGTTCTCTTAATTTAATTTATCAGTTGGAGAAGAGTTTTATTTTCCATTAACAGAGATTTTAGAACATATAAAAGTAATTTTTGTTATAGTTATAAAGTTATATAAAGCACATGAGAATGTTGTAAAATTGTTTAATCATGTTAGATAGCACCTAGAATTTTTTTAAAGGGTGCCTTAGCCTTAATGTAGACTTAAGTAAAGTATCAGGAGATGCATCAATCCTCTCCTGAACGTATTAAAAATATAAAAATCGTTTATGTTAATTCATTTATTTTAATTGCCAAACTCTCTCTTTTCTTCTCATTCCAATTGTTTGGAGATCGCAAATCTACTATGTTTATTTGCATACAACCCGACATTTAGTATTAAGCGCAACATAATGTGTTAATACATGTCTAGACATAAGCTACAATATAGTACTCGTAATTAAAACGTTTGCCAACGCCATGTTAAAGCGGAACACATCGGTTGCTATATAATCACTGAATTGTAGGTGCACTAAGTACAATCAATATTGAAAGGATTATAGCGAATGAACGTGATATATGCAAATGAAATATTTCATACTGAACTTTGAATCAAAAACAAATGGAGCTACTTAATTCGTTGTGATAAGTTTATTTTTAAAAACTAAGCTTAACGCTATGGTGAAAATATGAGGGTGATGTATTATTCAAAAATATCAGTATATAAATTCTAAGTTAGCGCTGCTCACTGAAGATTGCAGATTTACCGCGTATCTTGAACCATATAGATTAGACCGTACGTGACCAAACTGATTGATTTGTTAAGTGAATATTTAACCAGATTATTTATTAAGTCTTCCACCTCTGACAAGACATCTTGTGAATGTGAGGAATGCCAGGCCTCCACCGTGGTTCGGATTTCCACGTTAAACTGTAGGTCCTTCATTTCATCTCACAATCACCCTACCATTTCACATTAGCGTAAGTGCGTATAACCCGAACGGGCAGTTAGACGCGGTGCTAATAATAATAATAATATTAAGTCTTCATTTAAGGGACTACTTACTATTACGCTTTAAAATCTTGAATATAAAACTAAGGAGAAAGAAACTTGAGATAAAGACTTGGATGGAAGGAAGGCATTGCTGATTTGGATATATTATCATGTTTGGATAATATATTTAGGTTATAATTAAATACGGTACTTTAATTGATTTACATATGTATTAAGTTAGTTAAGTATGATTATATAAATAGTTTTGAAATAATAAACTACCAATTATTGAGAACTATATATATGTTGCAGATTACTTTACACAATACAAAACATTTTAGGACTTGTTCTATAGGATTTTATGAGCAAATTTACTGAACTTGAAACATATTAATCACCCAAAATTAATTATTCAATCATAATGTTATATATGTTTAGATAATATTATAAATTTTACTAATTGATCAGTAATGCAGATATCTCAGGTTGGTAATAAAACGCGATGCAAATAAAATAATAACTTCCAAGACTCAACTTCTGTATCTGAGTGTATAAACATAACATACTTATAGCTTAAGAAGAACTTTGCAACTAGGAACCATGTCAATACAAAGATGTCACACTGCTTATGTAGAGGAATCCACTCTCCTGCGTGTCATATACTACTATAAGCTTTCACTAACCGTGAAAAATCCCCATCTGAAGGTGGAAAAGCAACGAACGAAATCGTCACCCTTTTCTCTATCTTCTCTCTAGATATTTTGTGACACCATTTCTGCTACGAGCTTGAATCCTCCTTGGAAAAAAATACATGATCGCTTCCACCAGAATTTAAGTATAAATTATGCATTGAGAAGAACATTTGTGTCTTTCTCTCCTTGGAGAGATATCTCTGTGAAGGAAAGATGGGAGAGGCTTACTTGGTTTCCATATAATATCTCACACACGCACACATGCTGAAGTGCGTGTGTGACATGCTGAGTCAGTCCGCAATATCCCAGCCACAGCAAGCTGACACTTATACCCTTTACCCTGCAATTTCACTCATTGCGACAAAAACACCAGACAAAACTTTATTACTTTATTTTGATATACAATTTATTATAGCTATTTTTTATTCATGGTGAAATTTAAAAAAAAATGTGGGAGATTAGAAAACTAATGAAAGAATGCTTAAATGATTAAAACATTTAACAACTTGATAACATTAACCTATTTTTAAGTTGTTTCATGAACTAACAATTTGTACTTTTCCACACGTGTGTGTATCTATTTTAATTGTCTAATAAATTTGGATTTCTTCAACACAAGTTTATTAATGAATTACTAAGAAAAAATAAGCTTGATCTAAAAACTATTATTCAACGCGAAAATATATTTTCAAATTGTCAGATAAAATTATCCTAAGCATAAACACTAAATTATTTTAACCACAAAATGGGATTGAAGCTGTTTACTCAAGTTCTATAATAGTAATTCTTAATTCTTACTAATATTAATAAATCTACAGAATATGACACAAAATTTGTTTTCATTAAAATGTAGTCTTAATTTTAGAAAACAATTAAAAACAAAAGCAAATAATTATAATTTATACCTCTGACAACAAAACCAAATATGTACAAAATTAAAACAAGTTTTTAGTAAATCTTAATTGTTATAAAACAATTTGTCAACATGTTAGAAGTCAAGTAGGCATAGTAAAAGAAAAAATCCTTATTTTAGTCCAATTTATTACTATAATAGCAAGATATTTTTTTATTTTTCCCATTTATATATATTTATACAGCTTTATTTCATATTTCAATCTCCAATTGCATTGATTTTATTTCGTAAAATTACTACCTAATCTAAATATAGAAAACTATAATCTGAAAAGAGATAATTTTAAGAAAACAAAAAAATTGGTAGCTCCTTTTTTTTTCACGCATATTTGTATATGAGAATATTGCGTTTACAATAACATATTAACTAGCCTGCACACGTTTGCAAATTATTGTAACTACCGTCAGTAATCATTTGTTATGATTCCCTTTGGTAGCTTATATAATATTTACCATCGCGATAATTCAAAATTTCATAGTTTCAATAAATATTTTGTGTGTAAATAAAATACTTATTGTCAAAGGCTTCAACTATTTTAAATATTACATAAGCCAAATACTTTATATCTTTTTGTATCAACATTATAAGACGCTTTCTGATGCATTGAAGTATTTAAATTGCATTAAAATTTAGCTTACCCTTACTCTATAAATAACAGTAAAAATTACAAAACACTCATTTTTAAATTGTAATCTTAATAACTATAATTCAACTCTGATTCAAATAAAACCATTTTATGCCATAAAAATGCTTATCTTATTAAATTCACATCAGTATATCTATAAAAAAGAATTAATAAACAATTTTTTTAAAAATCATTAAATAGACTCTTTTATAAATCTTATCTTAAAATTTTTAAAACATAATTCCAGTTCTAGGTTACTTCATATTTTGAATAGAAATATGCCTTGGCGTATATAGTTTGCAAAAAGATTAATAATTGAAACTTGGTTTCTTTTTCACATATTCATTTACTAGTCTTTAACTAATAAGGAGCTTAGTGATGCATGAATTATAATAATTTAGATTAGCAAAAAAACTATTATGCTTATTTTAAATGCTAAAGATAAACTTCCAAATTGAAAATACTTATTAGAAATTTGTATGTTTTTTTACCTTTATATAACTGAGTAGTCACTCACTCACTATACGTAGCCTAGTCAAATAGTAAAGAATATTGCAATCATCATTTTTTGTAACAAATAAAAAAAACTATTTTTGACATGTATAACTAGGGAAAAATATAATTTTGATAAAGTTAAATACGTAATAACATAAAATTCTAGACGATTGTAGACCATATTCAAACAATGACTATGACTCTAATAGGTCCATTTTTATAATGTAACGAATAATTCATGACATACTAAACAATATAATAGTTTGACGATTGTATTTAAAAAAAAATATTAGGGCCGTGCTCTCTGTGGATACATTTCATCTGTCGCGGCTTTGTTCTTCTAATGCGCTTGGTCTTTGGTGGAAATCGAGATGAATTACTTCAGTTCAGTACTGCCTTTGTTCCATACTCTATAGCCTCGTCCCCATATTCATTTAGTACTAAAAAAAGGGGCTTGCAGAGTGCCATAATCATAACATTAGATCACCGAGCGTTCTATTGTAAGCTCACAGTGGAGGGGTGGGTTAGCCCCTGACTGGTTCACTTCGTAGAACAAGCCACCCCCCAACCCTTCTAGCATGTGGTGAAGGGAATGTATAATGAACTACTTAGAGAACAGAACTTTTTTTATGAAAATAAAAAATATAATAATATGCTATCCCAACTTCAACCGACGAGATGAAAACTTCATTTATGTGACATTACGTCTTTTTTTTTTATTATGTGTGAACGAGAAAAATGCTTTTCTATTATCCTGTAAATATTTTAACTTAAAAAGGTTGGGAGTTGAAGAAGGGAATTTATACTGGCACGGTGTTACTATGAGAAGTGAGACTTTATCCATGCTTTTTTTTGTGTGTGTGTATGTGCTGAAATATTATTGCATACAATGCAGTTGTTTTAAAGTAATTCCCTGCAGTAACTCCTCTATTTTTTATTTCAACAGAAATAAGTAATCCTTCTTTTTATTCAAACAAAAATAAGTGTATAATACTATGCATTCCAACTCCACTATTTAATTCAATGTTATGTGCTACCTTCCCAAATACTTAGTTGAAAAACCTAACATTATTATTTGCTTTTCAAAACATTTCAATAAATCTATTTTTTCTCTTTATTTGAATATCTTACCAAATTATCCATCCATGTTTTGCTTGAGCAAAAATTGACGGATCTAGTTGAGAGGTTAGGGGATTTATACATTAAAATAGGTACTTTATAGAAAGGTAAAGGCCAATAGTATATTTTTATTATTAAAGCTGCTATTATTAGAGATAATACTACCTTAATTTATTTATTTGATCTCATTCTATGATTTTCATTAAAATACAAACATTTTTCATTCTTCGGGTGCTGACAAAATAGGTGCCGCTAATTATGCCTACATCAGCACCTACTGTTTCCACGTAAACTATAGATGTAAATAAAATTTAAGGTAGAAATTCTTGTAGCACAAATTAAGACCTAAGTATTGACATAATTTCAGAATCTACGCCTTTAGTGAGTGGTGCTATTCATTTTACGGATGTCTTTGGAAGATATCCACATACAAAAATATTTCAGGAGTTCTGCGATTTTTCAAACCCTATTATTCCCATTTATGTGGGGGGTCAATTTTTTTTTAAACACCGTTTTAGCCATCAAACAATAAAGATTTATTATATTCTTCCGACTTGTCAACTCCTCCATGTTTCGGAAGTGCTAGGCACATTTTCCGAACCATTTATATCGATTTTTTTTTCGACTATGTATAGTCCTCGATAACTATCGAGTGAATTACTACACAGATGTTGGAAGTCTCTGCCCAATTTCATAAGTCTGAACAACTGGCTGGTTTATATTTGGTCCACTTCTGCATTCTGTCAAGTCTATCCATTGTTTCTTATTGTTATTCCTGCTCACACTCCTTCGTCTCCTCTTTATCCCCCCAGTCACGCTTAGCACGGAACTTTGTGTGTTTTTCTCTCGCCAGTCTTTTACTCCTTTCAACGGCGCTGTGACCAGTTGAAGCGGAACGAAGGGTCAAAGGACAGGAAGGGACTATGGAAAACGGTAGAAATAAAGTCCACCCTAAATTCTCCTGGTCATGTTGAGGGGGCAAAATCCAACATTTGGTCACGGGGTCATTTATTGTATCATGTGTTAACTTGTTATTTTCACTAAGAAAAGATATATAAAAAAAAACATATGTGACGCTCACACAGAGGTCGGGAAGTGTGCCCCAAGAATAATAACCATGAGGTCACAAGAGGAACATATTTTTATTTTTGATAATTTACATTGATAAAATGAATGATGAGTACATTAATGGCTTAACCAGCCTTCGCTTAGTCTGTCAAGGCGCAGACTAAGCCGCCATAACATATAATATATTACTTGTCCTACAAGAGGAACGTAGAGTGATAGTTTGAAATGAACATTCAAATTTGGCGCCCAAGCGCGCGCTTACATTATCCACTTTAACAAGAAAAAGCTCGTAAAACATAGCCTCGCATAACTATAAAAAATATTATAATTAGTTAGTTTAAATATTATAAGTTGAAGTCCCAAGCATGACCGTTGGAGACCTATCCTAAATTACCAAATAGCCTAAACCAATAACAATGCTCGAAGAAGTATAACACGTTGCCCAATCT
>CABEEJ010002621.1:21491-35826 GCA_901482245.1 Timema douglasi | reverse complement strand
ATGTAAATACAAAAAAAAGTTTAAGAAAATATATTCACAAAAAAAAATTAACATCTTAGTTTTTTGTTTTCAATGAATGTTATTTTTTTAGAAACTCACTGTAAAACATTGTGTATTTTCTTTTATTATATTATTATGCCCGTGCGAAGCCGGGATGGGCTGCTAGTTATAAATAAAATAGTTCTCCAGTATAACAATTTTATTCACATAGTGATCGATAGTTGTTGAATATCTGTAAAAGTTGTCCTAGAATTAAATGCCCAACTTTTCTCTTAATTTAAAAAGTTTCTCCTTTAATTGACGTTATGCTCATAGCAGATATATTTAACAAAGGTTGAGGTCACCATTTGTAGAAAATTAAATTATGTTTCTACTGGAGTAATAATTGATTTATTTTGGTCAAATAAAAAAAGTTTCGCTTTGAGAAAGTGTAAAAACACTGGCCTTTTCCCGCGTCCCATATACTCCCGCCTTAAGGACCCCAAGTTATGTTAAAATTAGACACACATACAGTAGCCCCATGACTTCTTTGGTGCTAACTGACAGCTCACAGCTGACTTCTGACAGTCAACATTTAGGTATATACCTAAATTTTGACCGTCAGAAGTGACAGCTGCTAAACTTTTTCAGAACATATGGTTTAGTGTAGGGATACATAATTTGGTCTGGTAATTTTTCAAAGCTTTAAGCTGTGAGCTGTCATCCAGCACTAAAGAAGCCATGGGGCTACTGTACATTATTTTAAAAGCAACCAAACTAGTATTGGAAAATCCTCGGTGAAATGTAAGCCATTAAAACACCGAGTCACATCCACACCTGTGAAATAAAAAAGGCCGGTGGTATTGATGAATTATTGTGACGTCACAAACTTTATCAGTGCCTTGTAACGAAGTGGTGGTTCATAACTGACCTCGTGATTGATGGATGATCTAGGTCAGGGGTTCCGAGGGAGCTAGTAGGGGGTGAACTAGCCCCCACCCCCACCCCAAGTGCCGTCCCACCATTCCTCTCCTCTACATTCAACCCCCCACCCCGACCAATATGACAGCGTGACAGAGCTTTCATTTGTTAGAGAGAGTGGAGAAGTAACTGTCCGACCTTTCACCGCAAGCACACATAGTTAGCCTAGTGTGTATAGTCAACCGCAAAAGCTTATTCTGATTAATTTCACTAAGCTAAATTATACATCGAAATAAACTCATAGAGCTGGGCCCTTAATCTGTGTCCAGTACAGTCAATAATATGAACAAAATAAAATGTCTACATTATATCTAGAAATTCTCATCTTAATGTGTTCTCCATCCAAGAAACAATAAAGTTTTGCCACTGACGATACATGTGTGTGCTATGACCTACGATATATTCCTGTAATCAATGTTAACACAGAACAATTCCTGCTAGATAACACGATTTGAAATTACTTTTTTTTGTTGGTTTTCCCCCCCTATATTCACTAGACTATTATATATTCCAATGAATGTCTAATTAATATGTCTTTGTTTGTGAGTGTGTGTGTGTGTGTGTGTGTACGCTATGTTAGATTGGAATGTGTTGATTAATGTTTGTCAGCTAATGAATGCCTTTCTACTATGTCAATGATATTAATGCGTTAATTTCATGATTGGACCCGCTTTTACGTTAATAACGCTGGTGAGATTTCACCTGTGCGGATATTCTATAACCAGTCGGTAAAAGATTGACAAAATATTTTATTCCATGTACTAAGAGGCCAGGCCGTCTATACCTGCAAATAATTAAATAAACAAAGTAACCAGATAAACTCACCAAGAACCTGTTTACGAAGGGTAGTGGTTGAGAAGGGAGCATCGCACGATATTATAGCAGTTTATAAAAGTGAAGTGTCTAATGGACCTCTGTTGTTCCATCACGTCGCGTCTTATTCCCCATCCCCATCCATCAACACCACTTGCCTGTGTCTCCCTGGTGGGGGGGTTCAATTGATTACTGTTTACAGAGTCGGGCAGCGCCAGTTGTCATCTCTCCCCACCGGGGGGGTGGTGGGGCTCTCTCCTGCCCTTCTATTCTGGAGAGGAGGGAGTCGACCATAGATGAGAGGTAGAAACGATTCGTATTGAGAGCTAGAGGGTCAGAATCGACGACCTATTAGTCCTATTTTCACAGGAAGAATCTATTGGCAAGTACAACCATTATTGTTTGTAGGTGTTGATAGTTCTGTGAAAGGTAGAACTCACTCCCTCCATGTTCTTATAGGTACTACAGTCTTATTATTATTAGCACCCCGTCTTACTACCCGTTCGGGTTATACGCATTCACGCTAATGTGTAATGATAGGGTGATTGTGAGATGAAATGGAGGACTTATAGTTTAACGTGGGATCCGAACCATGGTGGAGGCCTGGCAATCCACACATTCACAAGTTGTGATTAATACACGTCTTGTTAGAGGTGAAGGAAGGGTTTGGTAATCAGATAAATCTGTGCGAGACCGAGGATTGAAACCCGGCCGCTAGCACAGAAGTCTGACACCTTACCCCTAGACCGCCAGGTCACCTATTACTACAGTCTTAAGATTTTCCTTTGGATTCTAAGTTGTTTTTTTTAGCATCGCGTATTAGGCCTACTATGCATTCAGTTTATACATGTATGTACTAATTAATGGACTAGAGATGAGGAAGGTTGGATTTAGAGGATTTGTACCCTCATTTGCTTGCAGAACGAGAGAGAGAGGGGAAAATCATTTAGAAAAAAAAACACCCTCGGTACATGCGACCGGGATCGAACCATAATCTGCCCTTCATCGGCAGTTTAGTCTATTACGAGAATGACGGCTTAGACCATGCGGCCACCGAGTTGGGTGATTTCCATTTGAAATATCTCCTATGATTTCTACTTGGGTTTGTATTTGATAGTTTTCCTTATAATTATGTCTTAAAAAATAATAATATTCTAGTTAAAAGTAAACTAATACATTCTTATAGAACTTGAGAATCGCAATACAAGTCAAAATTTATAAAAAATAATGCTTTACGTTCTCGAAAGATTGCTTAGAATCATATATCAAATCACCTGATATGAGCTATGAAATGGAAAACAGTTTGAGCGACCACCATATTGAAACGGAAAACTAGATTGAAAAAACTATGTACTTGTAAGTATGACGATCGTCCTAGTTTCAAATAATATCCCTGCCAAATTTCGCTACAATTGGTCCACGCATTTCACAGCTATTGCGGAACAATATATTAATTGTGAAAATTGTATACCTTTAGAATATGATGGATAATTAATGTGGCCCCGAACAAAAGAAATATGGATTTAACCATTCTCTTTGTCCTCATGTCTGTCTGTACATAACCTAGATCCGAAATGTGTTTATGTATTTTGTACAAACATGTTATTTATATGTTATATGGCTAGTATAGCTTAGTCGGTTTTTTAAATTATATTTACCTGATAACTTATACTAAGAGTATATTACTGAAAAGTGGTGTTTGAACATTTCAGATTTTCTGAAAATGGCTTTAATGATTTTGTTTAAAATTGTCATCCGGTATTGTTTTAAAAATAGTATTAGTTTTATATTTGATTTTATTTTTTTTTAATATTTTATAATAGCTAGCTAATGACTAATTTTGACGCGAATACGCTTTCTCCAAGCAAAATAACGAGGAAGGATTATAAAAAGTGAATCTAGGGCCTGAACGAAACTGAATGGAACTAAGAGGGATGGATATACCGTCTAGTCCCTTCCTTGTAAGTGGACAAAGATACATTTAAAAGGATTGTACGCGAGTCTTCCGTTCCTGTTCCACCTCGTCTGCCCCTCGTTGGCCCGCGCTAGTGGATGAAGATACATTTAAAACGATTGTACGCGAGTTTTCCCTTCCTGTTCCACCTCGTCTGCCCCTCGTTGGCCCGCGCTAGTGGATGAAGATACATTTAAAAGGATTGTACGTGAGTTTTCCCTTCCTGTTCCTCATTTAAAAAGATTGTACGTGAGTTTTCCCTTCCTGTTCCTCATTTAAAAAGATTGTACGTGAGTTTTCCCTTCCTGTTCCTCATTTAAAAAGATTGTATGTGAGTTTTCCCTTCCTGTTCCTCATTTAAAAAGATTGTATGTGAGTTTTCCCTTCCTGTTCCTCATTTAAAAAGATTGTATGTGAGTTTTCCCTTCCTGTTCCTCATTTAAAAAGATTGTATGTGAGTTTTCCCTTCCTGTTCCTCATTTAAAAAGATTGTATGTGAGTTTTCCCTTCCTGTTCCTCATTTAAAAAGATTGTATGTGAGTTTTCCCTTCCTGTTCCTCATTTAAAAAGATTGTATGTGAGTTTTCCCTTCCTGTTCCTCATTTAAAAAGATTGTATGTGAGTTTTCCCTTCCTGTTCCTCATTTAAAAAGATTGTATGTGAGTTTTCCCTTCCTGTTCCTCATTTAAAAAGATTGTATGTGAGTTTTCCCTTCCTGTTCCTCATTTAAAAAGATTGTATGTGAGTTTTCCCTTCCTGTTCCTCATTTAAAAAGATTGTATGTGAGTTTTCCCTTCCTGTTCCTCATTTAAAAAGATTGTACGTGAGTTTTCCCTTCCTGTTCCTCATTTTAAAAGATTGTACGCGAGTTTTCCCTTCCTGTTCCACCTCGTCTGCCCCTCCTTGGCCCGCGCTAGTGGATGAAGATACATTTAAAAGGATTGTACGCGAGTCTTCCGTTCCTGTTCCACCTCGTCTGCCCCTCTCTGACCCGCGCTAGTGTTTGTCATTTTGACGGGTCGGTAATAATGCACATGCTATTATCGAGTGTGTTCCTTTCGCGGTACACAATGACAATCCTGTTAGCAAACAGCGCTACATGACACGTTCTATGTTTTATAAATGCCCTCCTAGCAGTTTGTGTGTGTCCATGCTCCAACATTATCCGGCGAGCCGTCACCTCTGTTCCATTTCCCACTGGAATAATTAACATATCCATGCCTTTTTTTTCCCGATCACTTTATAAATAAACGAAACAGGGTAAAGTAAGAGTCAAAATGTTAGACTATATAAATCACACTACGTTCACGCTGAAATATATCAGTCTTACCACGACTGGTTACACTATGGCCCTATCTTAAACGACACACTATGATGAAACCAAGTTTGAGTTCAAGATGAGTCCACAAGGTAAAACATTATTTCACTGTTTTGAAATTCTTGGTGTAACTGGTCTGTTGACGTGGAACCTCTAGAAAATAGTTGGCCTAAAACTATTCATATTTTGACTGACAAAGTTCCATTTAAGAGTTTCGCAGATAAATTTTAGCACGAAAATCGTTGAGATTATCAGAGACAGTGGGGTGAGCGCCAATTTTTAGTAATTCTATGAAAGAATTATTGAAGAGATTGGCATAGTCGCTAGGTTAACTGTCATGTCTATTCCGTTCAGCTTCTATAAATAAAGAATTCATACGGAATTACGAATCTTTTCAATTAGTGTGTTGATATTGATTAAAGTGTTTCTTTTTTTCTCCCCCAAAATGTAGTGAATGAACTCGTCCTGACTTAGATATAAGAGAGTTGTTGGGTTAGGGTTGAATATTAGTTTTGTTACTGCCCTATACTTGGTAAGTCTATTTAATTCATGTGTATACATAATTCTATGTTTATTAAATACGTATTAAATATTATAATATTAATTTGAATGCAAATAAGTTGTAAACTTGGGCCTGACCTTAATAGTTCAACAAACTCAGGGTAAATTAGATACAACTTAAGGGGGGACGGAAAATTGGAAGGAGACGTGAATTAAGGTCAGTATTTTTGCAGTTTTTTTTATCAAAAAACATTTTGGCTAAAATAAATAATTTTTTCTTCATTATATAAGTTTTTTTGCTATTACCATGTCTTACTATTTGTTCAGGTTATACGCATATGTATTGATTACACTAATGAATTAGAGATGAGCAAAGTTAAATTCAGAGGAAGTGTTTCCGCATTTTCGTGGCGAAAGAGTGGAAAAACCTTTTTAAAAACCAACCTTATTACACCCAACTTGGATTCGAGCCCCGATCTCCCTGTTATTGGCAATCTAATATAAAGCGAGAGTGATGCCTTAGACTATGCGGCCACCAAAGAAGATAGTAGATACGTTTAGATTACATTTCTACACATGATAATATCAAAAGTTAATGAATATTTTTCATGAGCAAGGTGTAATTTGACGCGACAACTTGTGAAATTAAATGTCACAGTAAAATTCCGCAATGTCTATGGCAAATATTCAAGAACTATTGAGATTGTTATGAGTGGCAAATTAAACTAAATTTATCAACTGTCACAATACATTTATTTTGGCCCAAAAAACCTTTTATGGTTTCAAAAACAACAAAAATATGTTGCTTACTCTAACTGGAGGTCTCTTTCATTCCACCATAAGATACACCACTGAAAATTTGTTAACTTTCTTGTGTAGATTGTACTGTGGAACGTAATTCATAAAACGTTCTTCAAAAACTTAAAAAAACAAAGAGTTTGCAGAGTTTTACTTTTTTAATCCTTTGATGTTCCTTGGAAAACAAACTCTGCTTCTTCTTAAGCCTACTTTAGTAAGATGACATAACAAGAACACTTTAGCTATAAAAAAAAATATTTTCAAGTAATCCCACTCCGAGAGCAACCAACTTTTATACCTCCACTACCGTCACCTCCTGAAAGTTCATAACCCTAAAATGAACCAAGTCCGCCCTTGTAGAATGTTTGTGTGACAAACTTGAGGTCACGTCTCCGACAATGGCTACTTTGCATCTTGTTCGTTCATTTCATGGACGGTGGGAAAGAGGGAGGGTGGTGGAGGAAGAAAGGCTGGCGGGGGTGGGGGGGACAACCCTAAACTGCCGGTCCGCTTGCATATTAATGGGCCCCTCGATCCCGGTCACATTTCTTGACGACTTTAAACTTCACCTTCGATCAACCTCCATATCGGAAGCTAGACGGAGAGAGGTAGGAATATAAGGGGGGAAAGATGTAAGCTTGAGATAACACAAAACTTCAAGGCGAGCCGGGTTGAACACTAGAACTATCCTCTAGGCTAAGTTTAACCATACTCTATTTTATTATTATTATTATTATTATTATTATTATTATTATTATTATTAGCACCGCGTCTTACTACCCGTTCGGGTTATACGCACTTACGCTAATGTGTAATGGTAGGGTGATTGTGAGATGAAATGAAGAACCTACAGTTTAACGTGGAATCCGAACCACGGTGGAGGCCTGGCATTCCCCACATTCACAAGATGTCTTGTCAGAGGTGAAGGAAGGGTTTGGTAATCATATAAATCTGTGCCGGGACCGAGGATTGAACCCCGGCCACCAGCACAGAAGTCTGACACCTTACCCCTAGACCGCCAAGTCACCTACTCTATTTTATTCTCCCTCGCATCCCTCCTAATATAAAATATTAACATTGGCAGTATTATTGTTTCCCAGAGTTTATTTCTATAGGGAGTTTTCGAGAGGAAGGACCGTATCTGACATTTATTAAAGTTACTAAAACTACTTTAATAAGGAAAACTTATTTTCGCTCAATGAGGTAACTGTACTATACTCGTAAGAAGGTACAGATAGAAAGAAACATGTCGAGAGATTGGGTGGTAAAGATCGATTTTCTTAAAGAGGCTATAATGTAAATTGTGAACTGTGTCCTTCTTTTCATTGAAGAAGCCATATTTGGCTCGTTCCTTTTTTATGTCTCTATCCACATTTCTTGTATCTTTTTCTAAATATTATAAAACTACTTCAGGAAGTTCTTACATCAATCCGTGTTATTTTTAGCTGTCACTTTTTATAGCTAGTATCAATATCACCCGCTTCGGTCGTCGAATGGTCTAACTTGGGTCATGCAGAAGATTAAGGAAGGCGTGACACTAAATTGTACATTGCCGCTATTAGGATACGCAGATGATTTGGGTTTGTTGGACAATAGTAAGGAAGCTGTTGCAAGAAATGCAGAAATTTTAACAGAGGCTCGTAGGAAAATAGGTTTGGAAATGAACGATGAAAAGATAAGTATATGATCACAAAGAGGACATAGATTAGGGACCATAATTTAGAGATAATTTCGAACACCATCACATTTGACAAGGTTAACGAGTTTAAATGTTATGTTTAGGAAACACTTTACCAAGCAATAAGGATATTAAATTTTAAATTATGAGAACAAAAGTCGAGAAATGTATGATATTACTCGATCAGTGAGTTATTAACATCTCGCCTGCTTTCAAGGAATGTAAAACGCAGAATATACAAAACAAAGGTTTTACTGGTTATTCCCTATGGGTGTGAAATGTGGTATCTTAACTTACATGACGAGAACAAATTTAGGCTCTTCGAAAATAAGGTGCTTAAGAGGATATTTGCTCCTAAAAGGGATGAAGCTACTCGGGAGAGTAGGAGGTTACATAATGATGAGTAACATACCCTTTTACTCACCACAAGAAATTGTTAGAATAATCAAGTCTTGCAGATTATGGTGGGCAGGGCATTCAGCGCGAATGGGAGAATCTAGAACCTTGTTCAAGGTATTGACTGGCAAACTCTATAGGAAGAGACCACGGGGAATACCTAGATGTAGATGGGAGGATAACATTAGAATGGACCTCAAGGAAATATGGTGTATTCAGGTCAAGATAGGAATTAGTGGCGTACTTTTGTATACGTGGCAATAAACTTACGAGTTTCTAATCCTATAGAGTAAATAAGTAAAATAATTGAATTAAAGAGATCGGTACACTCAGTCAAAAATAAAAATACTACTTTTCATTCACTGGCAAATTAGACTAGATGAGCCTGGGATTTTGTCCACGTGCCCACTGAGGTGATATATTGTAAATTATTACCCCCGAATTTGTTTTAATAAGATCATAAATATTATATAGTTAAATTACTTTTTTTCCAGATAAATAGTTTAAAATTTTGCTTTTTTTATTATTTAATCTAAATAATTATGTATTATATGATAAAATAACTCTTTGATTCTTTTGTTGCAGTTTTTTATGTTTTTTTATTGATGCACAAAGAAGTATTGTTTTAAAAACTTGATCCAAAATTAATAGTAAAGTTTTACTTGTTTTTTTTTTATACAATGCAAACGAATAGAATATAAATTGAAGTTTTCCAGCTATAAATTTCACTGAAGTGAAGCCGTACTTAAACTGCAAAGAAATCAAAACGGTGACGCCACAGTTTTTGTACGACGGACTGTGAAATAAAGCCAAGAGATAAACGCAATTAGTGGCAACGACGTTTTAAGTGCCACACTAGAAATTTATTGCTTTGTTAGATTAACAAATTTTTTTTCGACTAAATAAGGTCATTCGTGATAATGGTCCACAAATGGCATCAAGTAAAAGCGCTGAAGAATACATTATTTTTGGTGAAGTAATTTATTTGCTCGCATCTAAAGTTGTCGTAGTGTTTTGTGAGATGGAGCGACCAGGCCAAAAAATCGAGATTAAACTAAAAACATAAATGCTACGACAAAATCGCACAAACTTTCTCATATTGTGTATTATAGCTTGACCTTTATTTTTATTATTATTATTATTATTATTATTATTATTATTATTATTATTATTATTATTAGCACCGCGTCTTACTACCCGTTCGGGTTATACGCACTTACGCTAATGTGTAATGGTAGGGTGATTGTGAGATGGAATGGAGGACCTACAGTTTAACGTGGAATCCGAACCACGGTGGAGGCCTGGCATTCCGCACATTCACAAGATGTCTTGTCAGAGGTGAAGGAAGGGTTTGGAAATCAGATAAATCTGTGCTGGCACCGAGGATTGAACCCCGGCCGCCAGCACAGAAGTCTGACACCTTACCCCCCTAGACCACCAGGTCACCTACTTTATTTTTTTTGAAAATATATTTATGTAACTACCGTTTTAAGTAAGTTTTTTATCAGAAAAACATCATCATCTTGTTAATAAAAAAAACACTCTTTATGTATGCATTTTAAAATAAAGTATTGAACCATTTTTAAAGAGTTTCAAATGTTTACAAATCAGTTATTTGTTAACTAATCTCAAATTATTTTTAATTTAAAAAAATAAAAAATAAGCATTTTCATGAAAAATGTTTCAGATATATACGTATTTTGAACTAAATCGTTTCAGCATTTTCGAAAACTCTCAATTTTTTAAATTCACTCCAAAAGTAAACCACCTTTAAATTAATTCAAACCAATTAAATGGGAACTATAAGAAGTGGCGCAAAATATTTAACAAATATACTTGCCATTATTTTTTCATTTGTTTATTGGTATGTTTAGAAGTAGAGTAGCTAAACAAATTAATCTAAGTGAAAGAATTTCTTAAAACAAAGACATCTGAATCAGCATAGAGCCAAGATGGGAAACCACAGAGAAAATCACATGTGGAAATCCACCCCAGGTCAGAGGATCTAAACCCGACCTCCCAGTAAATGGGGATCAAGGACAGTGGGTCAAACCTTGGTGGCGTAGTTGGCTAACGTGCTAGTTTCGTGTTGAGCTAGACTGCCGTGGGTGGGGGAGATCGAGGTTTGAATCTCGCCCGGGTGAACTGGGGGTGGTTTTCCCTAATTTATCCCTCCCACTCTCTATCTACTCAAATGCGGGTTCCCTTCCTCTATATTCAACCTCTCCTAATTCCTAACCCATTAGCGTAATTAGTACTTAAGCGTATAACTCGAACAGGTAGTAAGACGCGGTTCTATAAAACAAAGGACAGTAGGAGTGTAAAAGCATCAAACTAACGTCTACTATCGTTGTTAAATGTTTATTGAATTTTGAAACCTACATGGGTTTAATAACATTTTAACTATCACCATGGCTCAATTCCTCATCAAGAGGACATTGTTTAATACAAAGTTGTCAAATGAAATGAAGCCATGGTAATCCAAGCTGAATTTATAGCGTTGAATAAATAACACAAAGTTTTATTTTCAAAAAAAATAATTGAATATGCAGCGACGAGATGCCACGGACAGGATTAATATAATTTAAAACGTGCGTGGAAAAGGTCCACATTCAGTGATTAATTTAATTACATATTTCCCTCTCCCCCCCTCCCTTCACCCTGTCTCACTTGTTCGTGGGGCTAGAGGTGGAATTTAATGAAGCAACATACGTGGGGAACACGTGAATAAACTACAAGGTCACTTGTAAAGTTGGTATCAAGTACACGCTAGGCAAAAACTGAATATCGTGTCTGGTATTAAGTCTGGTTGGGTTTTCTTAGCTACGGATGTGAAAAAATGTATCGGTACTTTACTAATATCGATATTTTTCTTTCTATACTAGTATTGTTTTACTCGATACTTTTACTTATATTAGTACTCATACTCCGGTATCGGATCGGTATCGAAATAAACCACTTTTTTTTGTTATCTTCACTCATGCTGGGATTAAACGTTTACTAGAGTGGACTGTGGAGGAAGAACAAATAATGACACTTTATCTCAATTATTACTCATTTTCTGTGTGAGGAGCAAGAAGAAACGCTAGTATTCAATCTCTTTTAGCTCATCATAGGGCGACGGGACATTGTTAAGATAATAAGGTCTCACAGATGACTGTGAACAGGACATGCAGTGCGAATGGGAGAATCTAGAACCTTGTTCAGGTTATGGGAGGATAACATTAGAATGGACCTGAAAGAGATAGGTTGTAATGAGGTGGGCTGGATAGAACTAGCTCAAGATAGGTATATGTCGTACACTTTTGTAGATGCGGCAATAAACTGTTCCTAATGCCATAGAGTAAGTAAGCAAGTAAACATAAGTGTTATTTTATAGGTATCTATAGTACCTATCAAAAGGGATGGATTTTAATCACATGACTTGGTGTAATAAAAATTGAAAATGCATTTAATCCTAACTAGTGAATAAAGAGGTGATGAAAAATAACATGCTAAAAACCACCCTCTGTGTATCCGACCTGGTTTCAAACCGTGACCTTAACGTCAACAGTGTCCTTGTGTAACGCGAGTCTAACGTATTATACTAACCGACCACTGTAACTCGACTCCCTTGCTCTCCGTTTCCCTTAAAAAACCTTAACGTAAGTAACTGTATTTTAAGTTATTATTATTAGCACCGCGTCTTACTACCCGTTCGGGTTATACGCACTTACGCTAATGTGTAATGGTAGGGTGATTGTGAGATGAAATGAAGGACCTACAGTTTAACGTGGAATCCGAACCACGGTGGAGACCTGGCATTCCTCACATTCACAAGATGTCTTGTCAGTGGTGAAGGAAGGGTTTGGTAATCAGATAAATCTTTGCCGGGATGTATTTTAAGTCTTCTCCATCATAATATCCACATTTTGTTTTTATATTTTAAATCCATATGGCTTTTCTGATCAAAAGGTTATCAACACACCTAAAATTTATCTAACACACCAATAACACATTTTTGACGTAAGCGAGGGTAAATTTTCTTTCAAATCTACCTTACTCAATTCATTACGATAGTGTAGTTAGATATTAATAATTCAGGCGTGTAGCAAGAAACTGTATAAAAAAGATAAAGAATCAACCAAATTAAACATTCAACCCTATTTCTAGGACAACTGTACCAACTTTAAAAGAAATATAACATTATTTAGTCATAAGTATTTTAAATCTAACCAGAAATATTAAACTTGCCTAATAAATTCGGTGGAGAACCAGGAGGCTATTTATTATTCAGTAGATATTTAATCTACATTGATTGATATGATTATTTACTTGAATCGGTACGTGCAGAATGGAACTTAAGTCAAAATATCTCTTCTTTTTTTTTTTGGAGGGTTTTATAACAACCTAAAAAGATGGTGATGAAATAAATTGAGTCGCACTATGTTATTTGGTTACATTGGTGAATAAGTTGTGTCATAATTGTGTAAAAACACAGGAAATAACTTACTTAGTTCCTCTCACCACAACTTTGCCAAGTAACTTGTCGGCCTGGCTAACAAGTCCCACCTCTGATAAAGTAAAAAATAAATTGAAAATTCTATGAATAAAAATAATAAATTAATGGATTATTAATAAGTAAATTCTAATAGGTTTGTCCTAACTATACACATTATTACATACTATTCGGGGAAGAGGGTGACCTGGCGGTCTAGGGGTAAGGTGTCAGACTTCTGTACTGGCTGCTGGCGGCCGGGGTTCAATCCTCGGTCCCGGCACAGATTTATCTGATTACCAAACCCTTCCTTCACCTCTTACAAGACATCTTGTGAATGTGGGGAATGCCAGGCCTCCACCGTGGTTCGGATTCCACGTTAAACTGTAGGTCCTCCATTTCATCTCACAATCACCCTACCATTACACATTAGCGAAGTGCGTATAGCTCGAACAGGTAGTAAGACGCGCTGCTATTATTAATAATAATAATAATTATTATTATTATTATTAGCACCGCGTCTTACTACCCGTTCGGGTTATACGCAAATAATAATAATAATATTTGGGGAAGAAAGTAATTGAGTAAAATAAACAGTTAAACCACAGCTTCGGGAAATAAATCTGTATAAATCACTAATAGCCCTACTAAGAGCCTCTTAAAAATATTAATCAATCCAAACAAATAATAAATGGTTTTTACTTCCTCCCCCCCAAAAAAAAGTTTCAAAAATTGTCGAAGTTCCTTCTCACCCATACTGTCCACATTATTTTTGTTTTTTTAATAGCACTTTGTTAATTTATTCTAAATTACATGTTCTTTATCAATCTAATAATCTCTTACCCCTCGAATAAATCGTCGTAATTACCGGGTAGCAATGTTAATGTCTCACGTAATTCATCCAGTCGTTAACTACCAAGATAATAAATGTTAGTTTCCTTACACCCTCTGTTAGATTGTGTCGCTGGACCTTGCAGATTACACATAAAGGATCGTTTTGTTTGTTTGTGAAATCTAGCTTCCCTCTCTTTATGCTTGCTTGCTAACCGCGGCCTATCGAGACGAACACAAGAAGAGCCAATGATGACGCTGTTTGCTCTCTATTAAGGATGTGATAGGGATTCGAACACATTGACACACATTATCTGAAGACAAATTACTAAGTTATGTGTTTCGACAGAAGACCAATGAGCAGGACCAAATCCTTGTGGTCTAGTTAAAGAGACTGGTAGGCATTTTCACCTTTTACTGTGTGGTTAAGGTTCGAACCCTGTCCATTTGCAGTGAATAATAATTATTATTATGATCACCGCGTCTTACTACCCATTCGGGTTATACGCTTTAAGTACTAATTACTCTGATGGATTAGGAATTGGGAAGGTTGAATTAGAGGAAGTGAACCCGTATTTGCGTGGAGGGAGAGTGGAAAACCATTTAGGA